>JASGAT010394552.1:0-31635 GCA_030220025.1 Chelon auratus | reverse complement strand
AGAACGGTCTGACCCAAGGCTCAATGAAAGACTGTGAAATGAGAGCGGTACCAGGGTAAACTAGCCTCAAGGAAGGTCTGGTGACACAGGGCTTGAGCATTGGATCGCGTTAAATGAAAGGAAGAAAACTGAAATTATGCACTGCATTATAGAGTCTCTTTTCATGTGCATAAAAAAAAACTCCAGTTGTGTTATGACAGCAGAAGAGAGTTGTTGTTTTTTTGTCACAGCTGTGGCCAGAGCTCTATTGTAGCATATTTCTATACTTTTAAACTTAAAATTATATAGACTTCCTTCCTCTGGCATGAACTCTTCACCTCAGCTCTGTTTATGACCCGTTAGGCTGATCGTCCGCTCCTCCTCTTCTTTGTCCTGCCTCTCCTCCATCCATCCTCCTGCGCCACCACAGCGCTGTCCTCCTCTGTTTTTCCTCGCCAAAACCACAAGCCTGTACTAGAGCTGCAGACAAAGACACAAACACAAATTGGCAACCTCTCGGTCAAGCCCGCATGATAGAGACAGCCTCGGCGGCTGGAGGGAGGAATTCAAGAAAACGGACAAATACGGTTTTATTGCTACCTACCTAAAACAGTTAATTACATATGGTCACTGATGTGGAATCTTTTCTGTAGGCTGTCTGTGAACAAACTCTGTGGTTCTTTGCAAGCTGTCTATTTAACCTTCTCTGTGCATTTCCCTCACACTGGTAGCGCTACACTGACACTTGCAGCAAGCTGCAGATATTTTCACAGGCAAACGGGACAAGGGCCTTCCAGTTTGAGGCAACAAAAGGCTCCTTGATCATATTCGCTACTAGCCTGTTGAGAGACACTCTTCTTGACACCATGCATTCACTTATGCTCCCTCTTCCCTTCCATACTGCGCGAACCAGTGCCAAGCTAAAAATACTGTGTGTTTGGAGTTCCACTATGCGGGGTGTGAAAGAAAGCTGCACATAGGGGCCATGTGTTTGCTGTTAAGTCACAAGACAACTCCACTTTGTGTCAGAGGAGCCGCATATAAATGGACTAAAGAGGACATCAACATCTGTATATGCATGCAAATAGTCTACAGCCGTGCTAGCAACTCTGTGCAATGCAAATAGCATGCCTGCATGCTCACTATGACATCATAAAAGGGAACTAACTATAGTAGCTTGTGGCTACAGTGTGAGTTAAGTTGATGTGGAAGAATAATGTGTTGGACTTTTGCTCGTTTAAACTGTCCATCTTGAGTGAAACAAGATGGCACTCAAAGCTCAGTTCAGTAATAGACGTAACAGGCTTACTGATCACCCTGTGAACCAACAGTTGCTGAGAGTAGTGTAGCCTACCAAATAACTCCAGAGTGAGTTCCACCTGGGATGCTTTGGCAGCTGTAGCGTGCTAACACAGCTAGCTTTAAAATGTAAGAAGACGCACTGGTTATTTTATATCTTTAACGCACACTACACGTTTATAGTTGACTTTCTTGCAAGGCCAGATTTTTTTCTGGAATTTTTTTTCCAGCCTTGAGACTCCTTGTAGAGCTCTCATTGCACGCAGCCTGGGAGCCAGCCTGAACTTCCCCCACCTACATAATTTTGTGGGGGATAGTTGGTCTGGAGACACGTTGTTGGAAACTGATTATGCTCCTGGTTCAGTTAAAACACTCCGATTCATGAAATCCAATGGGAGTGTTACCAAAACTGTATTGTGGTAAGAATGTGACTCTGGCTACGGCAGGCTGATAGTGACAGAAAACTCATCGTTTCATTATGCCTTTGCTACATTACAAGTCCCAGATTAACTTGCAAATTGTGACCTCTGGACACCAGCAGCAAGGTTCCCATGACTTATGGCTGATGTTGAGCTTTTTCAACATCCTGATGTTAGGGTGTAACATTTACTTTAATCACCATCTTTGTTGAAAACAAACTGAAATCAAGCAACCTAAAAAATGTGTTACGCAATGTTAAGTACATTTGAAGGTGGAGGTGAGAATGTTTTTCGTACAAATCACCCTGCCTTCATGTTTTCCCATGAGGAACAGGCGAAAGCTCATTAGCTTTATGCAGATTGAACAAACTTGTTCATTTGAAGCATACTCAAAGACAATTCCTTATGACTAGAATTCCCTTCAGGTTCCACGATAATATCTGAGCAAACACAACCTACTGCTATGTGCTTTGAAATTGACTCCGTTTTTGTCTCTCTTGTTACCAAAGTTGAGTAGCAGTTTGTATTTGGAGATTGTTCTCTAGAAAAAAAAAGAAGCTTTTTTTTTTTGTAACCGGAGCTCTACTGGGAAATTGCTTGTGAACCCAGGGTATCCGTTTGCAGCTGATCAGGAATCCCTTGTAGCTCATGCGGAAACAGGAAGAAAATAATACTGGCACAGACATACTGCTCTCAGCTCTCAGAAATGCCTTTCTGTCAAGAACTCTGCATTTACTCATATGTTGTCTGATCAGGTTTCTCATTCAGAATGTGTGAGCAGCAGTGGGGTGGAAAACTCACACTCCGTGGCGAATCTTTTGCCACTTTTGACATGCATTCATGTAACATTATTACTATTATTATTTTTATCTCATGTCACTTTTGATTTATGTCTCTTTAGCTAGCAATCTTATCAAACCTGACATATGATCCAGGAAAAAACACTGGATAGACGCAATGATTGCTAACACAGACCACACGCAGTTAGCTCTAGATGTAGCCTCTAGGTAGGAAGCACCCAGATAACGCACACTCTCACATAAGTAAAGTTGGCAAAATGCTGGGGGTGTACGAGCTGCCTCTAGGAGGTTCACGAGATAAAAAATGTGATGGTGGAGAAGAAGTTATCTTTTTATGCGCACCTAGCTTGTGGCCTCTTACGTCATTCATACAGTGTTTCAGTTTAATTCAAATGCAAGAGCACATTTTGTCGTATGTGTGTTCTGGTCATTTGAGCGTGGTTAAACATGCCACCGTTATTTAAGGGGGTGCGTCAACCCATTTGACATAGAAGGGGGTGCGTGGCCCAAAAAACCCTTGGGAACCACTGCTATAAGCCATTAAGTAGGAAGAATTCTGCTTATGAATCAGCAATTTTCACAAATTTGTGAGGATTTGTTCCTTTTTTAATTATTTTGGTTAATTCTGGGTAACTACAACTTTCAGAAAGTCTTAACCCTAAATGCAAGCATGGTGCTAGGGAAATGTATGAGTATATAACAGTCTAATAGTCATCACTGTTCTGCATTGGGTGCTTTCATACTGATATCCTGGTATGATATGATAAGCATTGAATATAAGCCATGTTTATTGCTGACCCTATGGACTGAAACGCTGTAGCCTGGAAGCTGGACCAATTTCCCCGCCCACAATTTGTTTGTGCCAGAAAGTTGGTGTTGAACCCTTCCGTTGGGAACTGATTATGATGCCAGACCATCGTTTTGGCAGGCTTCACGCAGTGATGGACAGAAGAACATATTGATACATGCCATCCGAGCGCCGTGGAGTAGGATTTGTTTGCAACAAAACAGCTGCCGTTGGAGAAGAGAGCCGCTTAGAGTTTGCCGTTGTGTCTGATGGAAACTATATGAACAGCCAAATAACTGTCCACGATAAAATGTTAACAGCGATTAAGGCGTTAATGTCACATACTTTGTTGCTCTGACTGGTTGTAGGACTATCCAGTTTCTTGCAGAAGTACTCTTTTTTCACTATTGGCTGAAACACGCCACAAAAGTTGGCAAAAATAATAAAATCCCAGTATTCTCACTATGCCAGACTACAAGCACTGCAGAGCGCAGAAGGCTAACTTACTGAAAACTAGGTGTATCTGTACAGCATCAGCAATGAATTACAATACTTTCAGAAACTGGTGAAAAAACACCTGTGATATATAAAAGCACATTATGGTGTTGGATGCCGCCATCAGTGTGGCATTAGGTACTCTCAGGTCCCCCTTGTCTCTGCTCTACGGTGCTCATATTGTGTGACCAGAAGATACCAATTAAAATATTTTGTGAAAATGGACACTTGTTATTCATTCAAGAGCTGCTGAAGTGACTGAAATTGGATGGGGTTACAACTGAATAGCACTTTGTATTCTGAAATTGGACCATCTTCAGACAGGATTAGTTTAAAACTTACCTCCCTTGAACATATCCACGGGGGTGCCCGCTGCCCAAATAAAACATTACATGGCTTGCCACAACAAATTATGTAACCGGTGATTAGGAGCCACAACTCCTTCTGTTTAACATCCCTTATTGCTGTCCTGATAAAAAACAGGCCTCCGATGTATATTGGCTCAGAGGAGCTCAGTGACAAAGAGGAGAAACAGATTTGAGGTTATGAAATGCAGAGTGCATGGCACATGAGACGCCATCGCAGACAAAGAGCGAGCGCAGGGGTCAGGAGTCTCCCACAGACCCAGAAGACTGGCCTGCTGCTGACCCTGGACCAGGCCTGTCACTCCACCACACATCAGCTGTCAGCCTGCGGAAGGGACTGATGCCAGGCAACAATGGAAAACAAGTTTGTGTCTGCATGCCCCAGGAAATTAACAGCAACGATCTGATCTCAAATACGACGCAGTTAACAGGAATATTCTGCAGCGACTGTACAGTATAGGCCTTTGCAATGTATGGAAGAGTTTACATTGTGTTTTAGAATGAAATCTGACACAGTGAGTTCAGTGTCTGAACCAGAACATCCTTGCTATGAGTCAACAGCTAAAGCCACCACACAAGGCATATCATCCAATAGAAGATAAAAAGTATGTCTACTGGCTGTTAATTGAGATACAACATGCTCAAAGACATTCCCCAAATAAAAGAACTCCCAAACTGAGATTTAGAAGCTTTACCAGCTACTGAAAGGAAAAATGTGACATTTTCAAACAGCGATTATAGAAACAGTGTAAAACCACTGACAGGAGAAGTAAATAACATTAACAGGATTCAGTGTTCAGCTGGGAAACTTTTGCACCTGGATTTCATGTGGATGTTACTTAGACATGTAGCACCCACCTAGACCAGACCAGACACCCCCACCCCATGGCAATGACACTCCTTGATGGCAGCAGCCATCCCCAGCAGGATGCAGCCTGACACAGACACGCACAAAAAAGCAGTTTAGGAACAACTAAAAAAAACATGAAGAACAGCACAAGGTGTGGCCTCCAAATTCACTAGATCCCAAACTGATCAAAGTATCTGTGGGATGATCCACAGAGGCCCCTCCCCTCAACCCATAGGACCCAACATTCTGTTGTCAGACACCACAGGACACCCTCAGAAGGAGCATGTCCATTCTCTGATGAGCTACAACTGAGAACTTGAACTTGAAAGTATGCAAAACAGAATGTGAAGGGTTGGGAGAAAAGAATGCGGCTGAGTGGTATCACTAAACTGCCTGAGGACTAAAATACGTCTGCGCTTACTGAGTTCTAATATACTTAGTACCTATTTCTACAATTTTTTAATCAGTATGCATCATTAAGCTGTTATGGGAAAACGAATATTTCTGCAGCATTAAGTTTAGTCAGCTTTTTTTTGGCTGATTTTCTGCTTTTATTTTTGGACGCTCTCGCCTCTTTTGGATCGGCTTGGACCAGCTGTTCATAAATCTGTCACCAAGTTTTATGTGAAGTTAGCACCTTCTTTCAAACCTTATTAAATCAAATGGCATTATTACAAGTGAATGAGTATGTAAGGATATCTATCTGTCTCGTGTGTTGTTGAATCAAAAGCATTCAACAGTGAATCACAAACTTTAAAGTCATTTCCAAAAATGACGTTTAAAGGGGATACCGAACAGTACTGTGATGACTGTCATGTAGTTATAAATAGAGAAATATATGTGCCAATATTTCAGACTCAGGATCCAGGCCGCAGACCTTCAGAAGGCCCTAAAGTCCCGCATTTTTCCCGCCTGAGTTTGTTCTATATAATTAAATTCAACAGGTGCAATATGAATTTTTATAGCCCCTCAATCTTGTGACCTTCTCTTGTTTAGGAAAGCTGCATTCAAAAACCTATTTTCTCTGTACACAACTCATGTACAAACATAGACAAATGTAACATTAAAGTAATGTTAAGACATATTTTTGTTTATTTTTTGCACGGTCATGTTCTGTCCTTTTGATTGGATCTATTTCTGTGTCCAAGTAATAAGCGCACAAGTAGTGTCAGGCTGCAACAAACAACTATTTATTATCACTACATAAGAAAATTATTTTCTTTACTGCTCGGGTGATTTCGGTTCCAAAGATGACTCAAATGTTTAATTCATTATCAAAACTACTGGCAATTTATTTCCTGTCAATCAACAAATCATTTCTAGCTGCAGTGCACTGCTCCGTTTGGGGTTATTATGCTACCTGCATGTGTAATGGGGCTTACAGCAACAAATCCTGGAGACGGCTCATCCGGGCCATGCATAGGGTGAACCATACACCACAAATTCTTGTCTCCTAATGATGACACAATCCTTTAATTTCAATCTGACTTCAAAAGGCTTGACAGAAATAAGAAGAATTTCTTGTTCCTCTGTTTCCCCCAGGTTAAAGAAACCATCTGTCACTGTGGCTTGTTAAATATGAAAGGCCAGGAGGTGAACGGAACCTTTTCTGTCCAGGATTCACCTCCAAGGCACAGTAAGTGTTCACGCAGTCTTCGTTTTCACATTCCAGGCACGGAGCCCCTGTATTCTGAAAAGCAATGAAATGAATGCACTCCACCTGAGAGCTCCTAATGCAGAGTAGAAGGAAAGGGACTTAAGCAGTATTTTGCATGAATTTTCCACCTCCTCATAATCCATGTGTCTGGTCATGGCGTGTGATCTAACGCGTGGCATCACTGCCCCCTGCTGGTGCTGCTAAGAATTTCTCTTGTTTAGCTTTTTTTTTTTACTCCAGCTGTATTTTATTTATTGAATCATTTCCTTTTATTTCTTCGGGTCATTTTCATTTTGTGGAAGGGAAATGTATTAATTTGATCTATGCTTCAAAAACTATGTTAAAAAAAAAAATCACAACATCATAACTCAAGGGTCCAAGCAGAAGTGATCAGATGTCTTGTTTTGTCTCATCACCATTCAATTTTCTAAATTTGAAACAAAATAATTCATAGACACCACAATCACTTCAGTGCTGCCATATGAAACGTGTACAATAAATGTATATCTTTCATAGTTCGAAAGTTGTGACCATTGAAACTGGTGTTAAATTGTATTGTATTCTAAACCTTGCAGAAACCCTAAAATTAATTTTGAACCCACACTATTCCTGTGGTCAATTCTACTTAATTTTATATACTGCAGGCATCTTTATGTCTTACCGAAACAAAAAAATCAGTTTTCAAACCAGTAGGTGGCAGCAGCACAATATCATTCCATAGAGTTTACTCAGTTTGACAACTATTTGTTTTCCTGAAAGTTCATCCATCTCTAATGAAGACAAACCAACACGTAAAACTGGCACGTCTCTAATTTGAATCTATAAACTTTCCTGATAGGTGCATTCACATATTCTAGCAAGGTTTTACCATGACACCGGCACCAAATGTTTCCACCGGGTCAGTTCCGAGATGTGGCTCGTGACGCTGAAGCTCTGTCGGGTTTCCTTCAGCAAAAAACATCAGTACATATAATCACACTGTCCCCCACCTTGTCAGTGCTTGGTTACATGTGATAAATATTTGTAACGATTAGTCTGACGAGCTGTCAGCATGACGTAGGTGAGGAAGTAAATTCAAACGATAAAAAAAAGAGCTGTCAGCACTACCATATCTAACGGACAGTGTTTACTTTCATGCTATATACTGTAACCAGTTCTCCATCACTACGCCTGTCCCTTTGGGCTATAGTTTATCACATGGGTAAAGGTCAAACCGTTATTACCATACCACAGCGTCCATACTGGCGCTACTCTCCCCATCACCCGTCTTTAACTTTTTCCAGCACATAAGTAAGGCCCTATATGATAAAATTGCCTGTTCCATCAAAATGTGATTTGCCCTAATGAAAAAAGATTATAGATATGGGCTATGAAATTGGTCATGCATTTCAATTACTGGGGCGATGGGCCTGGTGAGGGTACGTCTGGACTACCAAGTGAGTGGGAGATGAGATCTGAGCCCAGGGCTATTCACCCTTAGTTTCATCAATTCAAATAGCGCAGCAGCATTTCAACCTCCGGTATGAACGGCAGATACAGGTACAAGGGATGGCTGTCTGCGTGTGGACTACATCCACAACTAATCTGGTTTGGGACTGCTGCCCAGCAGTTTTGACACTTGGCCAGATTAAATTATATTTGCATCAGGACCATCCTGCAGACTGCTTTGTTTTTCTGCCAAAGCTTTGGCGGATGCACAGTACATCCTGTGATAACTTGTGGCATGGAAGCCGTTTGAATTATTTTGCAAAGACCGTCTGGTCTGAAAACAACGAGGGGAAAGGGAAGAGGACAGGCTGATGAGCCGCAAGCAGGGCTTGGGGGGGGGCGCGGTTTCGTCAAAGCAGCGCTGACTCTGGACCCTGGAGACCACCTTCTCATTTCCAAACTCTGCGGCCAAAACAAGCTGTCTAATTAGTGTCCTGATGTTGTCATTCCGCTCCTCCTTCAATCACAAAGCCACGAACACAGGCACTGTGTTAGTGGGTCCACACCTGGCAGGAGTTTTGGTGCTGCTGAGGGAAAAATCCTGATGGCACAGGTCGTGTTATTTGTCATTTTCATGCTTAGCAACAGAAAAAAACAACAACAAAAAGATACAAAAAGGCATTGTTAAGCAGCATTGTAAGCTTGTTTTTGTGGACATTGCATTTGTGGAATGCATGGGCTATACTTTTTTTATTCAGCGCAACACGGAACCATATGAGCGCACGGGGCCCGTTGACATGGACATGAAAAGGTCCCAGACATCTTCTACAAAGGCATAAAGGTGCGGTCACGCAACGTGAAAGTTGAGCTGGTTTCAAATGTTGTCATTCCTCTGATGAGGGGATGTGTCAGCCATTTGTAACGCTGCACGCATCCATGTGTAATCTCCACAGTCATATTGCACTGTCAGCACTGTGTCCATTTCTGGTCATTTATTATGTGTCTTTGTGTTCTTGTGGATCTAGTTGTGAGACAAAACATATTGATAGAGTCTTCAAAGGTCATGGGTTTAACCCTAGCCCTAACCTCACAATAGTAAACCAACCATCTATCACCTTCTGACTCTCCTAGATGGAGTTATGTCATCCTTCTGGCCCGTGCCCTTGGATTAATGACCAGCATTGAAAGGGAGATTCGCTGTCTACGTGGTTAGGTGAATAGATATTTACTTAAAAAAAAAACGCAGCATGTCATTCCTCTGCTCTTTTTTTTACTTTAAATAAATGCTAAAATTGTCTAAATACAAAACAAGTCACCCTTTCCGCACCAAGTGAATGAATTTCTGCAAATGTTCACAGCCTAAAAGCCGTGTTCATGTTATGTAGCTCACAAAATAATTGGCTTCTAGATTACCGTGTGTCTTCTCTATCGGGGGCTATCAGTAAAAACCCACACAGAGGGTATGTCTGCAGAAACAAACACCTCTGATGACTCACACCCGAGCCGCCGTACTTTCTGGATTTGGCCTCAGCTTATCGGATGCCAAAAACATACAAGCTGTCAAATATCAGAGATTCAGAAGGGTTATCTCACTTTTATCACACAGGGATTAGGAACGGATTGCAAATCCAAGGAAATGAAAACTGCTCAGGATTAATTCACCACAACAACAGCCTGCAGCTAAAAACCACAGACACGACTCAATTCGGTTGTGTGGACGGTTCTTCATCCTTCATCCAGTGGCAAGCACTGGCCCTTAAAAAATAAGATTTGTGCCCCTTTTTTTCTTTTTCTTTTTTTTTTTCCCGCTTTTCTGCCGGAAGCTACTGGACACGTCCTACCTCCTCTGCACTGTGGTGTGTTGGGGAGGCAGCACTAAGAAGAAGGGCACCTCGCAGCTGGACAGAGTGATACAGAAGGCGGGCTCTGTGGTAGGGGCAGAGCTGGAGTCCCTTGAGACCTTGCCCACCACCCTCTACACCAGCTGTCTCTGTCCTGCACCACGGACAGGTTGAGGAGGTCATTTGTCCCTCAGGCCATACGATCTGTCTATCTAGAAGAAAATTGTTGCAGTATTTTGTTTTACAAAGTTGTACAGTGGACGGTCGAGGAACAAAAACAGTTTTCTTCATCCTCTTGTCAATGTTGATGTAAAAAAGTTGGTAAAAATTTAAAAAGGGGCGACAGTACAGTTGAAAAAAAAACAACTGGATTTTATAATTCCGGTTAGTTACCACTTTATTTTACTTGCTTATTCTTTGCAAAATACTGTAGGGTTTTGCTCTGGTAAAGGTTACGGCGGCGTGAGTATTTAGCCAGGCTAGTGTCATGGTGGTAGTGAAGAGCGCGTCGGATAGTGCACTTTCAGATTTTGTACACACATTTTTTGGTTTTGACCAAATAATACCAAAACTAAAGGCGTTGCCATCAGTTGAACTTTGTTAGTCCACTAGTACAAAGGTCAAAATGGTACACAGTACATCCAAATATAAAAATAGAAAAAAACCTTGTCTTAATGCATGCCTTTGCCATATCTTTCTTTTATTGCTTTCCTGCTACAACTATCCATTAAACCTTCCCCTGAAATGCTCAGATACTGTCTTCCATTGCGCATGCAGTTAGTTCATACAGTGTGTAATAGACTCCCCCGGGCCTTTGCCACACTGTCTATCACAGTATATGTAATGAAAGCAACACTAATACAATGCTGCTCGGTAGCAGTCCTCTGGGGACAAGGCAATAGTCACTAAATTACTATCTGAAAAGCTGTTACCAATTAGCTCTTGGCCACCATGTATGACCTCATAATAAAGCCATTTCATCAGCATGTATGGGATTTAAAAGGAAAATTAAAACAGTGAAAGGAGCAAGCATGTCGTTTATTATAATGGAAACTTACAGAAGAAGGCATTGCAATGCAATGATAAGAGAATCATCGTATGTATGTCACAAGTGGAGCGTGACCTAAAGGAAAGCACTTAGCAAGTTTTGTGCGGACGTGTAAATTTGTCAAGAAGTAAATGGCACAATCCGAGTAGAACTTAATAGAAAGGCAGCATTTTAGTCTTCTCGACTGCTGCACTCCCATGTGCAACGCACGCTTTTTCTGTTTTCTTTATAGTGTCACTTTTCGTGTCATCCAGTAGCTTGAAAATGAAGGGTTGTAGTAACTATACTCTAACGCTAAAGAAGTCTTTGATTTGACGTGTCAGACCCCAGTTGGGACCCTTTTGAGGCCAGCGACAAGGCAGTGCAGAATCCTTTTTTTGGATCAAGCACATTAAATCCTCCTGAGGGAAAGAACTGTTGATATGTAGTATAACTATACGATAGTAGCAGCAGCAGCAGCTCTGTTAGGCTTGAAAACCTCAGTGAAGGAACCAGAGGGAGATTTTCGTTAGCAAAGCTATTAGTGATTAACCTTACGAATTTTACAAACCAGTGGCATTTCAATTTAAGGTTCTGTGGAGTGGAAAAGGAAAGACTGCACCACACATGTGGGAGCCCAGAGAGTTTCAGGAGTTTGTTGGCTTTAATTTAGCCCCATTTAAGGACCCACAAGGCATCAGTAGCAATTACTGGCAACCGTGTATTGCACAAGGTCGGACATTTTTAATAATAAAAGCCTCCATGAACACAGTAATGGCAGATGATTTCTTATGCAGACCAAATAATGACTTATCTGTTCTGACACGGCTGTGCTAATGGTCACTGCAATCATGGTGTCAGAGCATAGCTCTTAGACTCCAATTAGAGGCATTAACTAGATTCATGTTTATTCCCCACTTTGCCCTTGGCAGGTTGCAGTGCACTCGCATTTCCCTCATTAATGACTCACTGCACTACTACAAAAGATCTCATAATATTAACATGCATAGGCGTTCAGTCATAATTACATTTCAGTCAAATCCGTGCAGCCAGAACATTCTTTTAATAAGAACAGGGGAAGATGCGTTTGCTTCAGATCCAATTTCTTTCACAGATTCCAATCTGACTGAAGTTTGACACAAGACGTCTCATGACTCTCCACATGGTTTGATAAAGGTCCGTGCTTGACATCTCATTCAAGAAGTATTGATTTTATGCTTCTGGTGTGCTTCAAGCAAACACCCTAGTGAATTGTCTTACGGCTTCTTGAAACCCTCCTCTGACAGTGGAATTGGAGAGTGTCCTACCAAATTGCAGAGAGTAAGAAAATATGCAATATGCAAATATGAATTTGCATATTGCATATTTCGTCTTTGACTCAACAGCTTCTGTCACTCTATGTGTCCAAAAAAATATCTGAAAGGTTCGTCTTTATACCGCATGTCCACTACATTTTGCTTAGGCTAAGCTGCAGAGTTCTAGCAGAGAGCACTGGCACTAGAGTGAGGATAGTAAGAATATGGTCAGAGCATACACCTGATGACTTAGCTTTACAGCCAGATGGGAAAGGAAGAAGTATCCTACTGTCACTTTAAAATTATCATATTTTGACCCAAACTATTGTATGTACTAAAACAGCTTGAAAAAAATCACACACTAGGACAGTACATTTAAAACCAAAGCTATTATATAAAGTGCACAGAACTGCAATAACCTAAGGAATACATATGGAGGGTCAGGGTTAGGGTTGGTCATTTGAATGAAACAACTGCTTTATTTATTGTCAGTCAAATGGCAAGCTGTCGTATATACGCCCTTTTTATATCATATAGACCCTGAACCTATCGTATATACGATAATTCTCATATATCTGGCAACACTGTTTACAATCCAAAGCATGTATCAACAGCAAATTTGTATCTTTCTCTACGAATACCTTTCTTCTCTGATCTCTTAAGGGAAGGACAGCAAGCTGTGAAAACAAATCTGAATTGAATTTCACCTAGGCTGCATCAATAAAAGTACAACTCACCTCTCACTCATGCAGTTTAGAGTAAATTAGCGTGGTGTTATGAGGAATGTAAGTCCAATATTCCCACTTCTTTTAGTTGTGGTAGTGCAGCAAACACCTGGATTTATAGCCTTATCTCAATGCTAAGATTTGGTATGTGGACTCTAACATATTTTATTTACTAATTCTTTACAAACTGGTGTAGGGTTTTGCTGAGCAGGCTAGTGGCAAGGTGGTAGTGATGACTGTGCCATCCGCTCAGTCCACCACAAGGATCCGGACTGACATATATTGCACGTAGTGATTAAAAATCGCACACCTTGACAGCTTTCATAAACTGGTTCCTACCTTGAGAGCTGTTTACATACAAGCACATTTGCTCAACCTGCAGTCTGACCCCGACATTGTTCTGTAGCTGCTTTTGCCATTTTTCATAGGCTTTGCTGTCAATAAGGGAACATGTGTAAATGTCTGTGGAACTCACCTGTAACCCCAATAAGTCCAGCACAAGACACATCAATAAAAAAATATCTATTCTTTCACATGGATAATAAAAGACTGGGTAGATAAATGTAATTCTGGTATGGTATTTTCAAGGGATTTGTTGAAAATGAGAGTAAAAATATAGGATATCGAGAGCGTATTCTGAAATAATAAAAGAAGGAGTGGACTGTGATCCCTCCAGGCTTCTCCGGGTCTGTTCCAAAGCCAGTAGGTACGATAGTATGGAGAAGGGGTGGGGATAAGGGGCAGGAGGTGAAGGCATTCCTTTGTGGAGATACTTTGAACTTTCACTTTTGCTTCCCCAGAGACCACAAAGGCAACCGGAAGGTCTGCAGCTCAGCAGCATTTTCTTCTGCTCCGCCACATGGCACCAACACATTCACCAACCTTACGCATCTCATTGATTCCCCTTTAATAGAAAGCTTCCATACTAACACCCCTCCACGTATTTTTAGGCTCTTTAGGCTATGGATCAACCAGTTTCACGTAGTGACGGGGCCTGCCAGACTTTTAATTAGTCCATTAATATTAGCTGACCGGAGACCGTGAGGCACATGGCGTCTCCCTCTGCCAGCGACACGTTGTGCTTTTGTTTTTAAGTCAATTCATTGCGGTGACTGAAGCACACAGTAGTTCTTAGGCCGTGTTTGATGCATGCGGTTTCTCCTCTTAATTGCTCAGCAGTACAGTCTCGGACCCCAGAAAACACCCTGCAGCACAAGTGAAACTGTAAACTGTATATGTTCCAACTTGGAAAACAGATAAAGGCAAGGGGCCGGGAGAGACCACTGATAGCGAGCGGAGTCGATGTGATTAACTGTCAACTAACTGGCAGGTCTCGCTGCTTTTCTCCACCAGCGTTCTCAGTGTGAGCGCCTCCTGACAGTATTATGGAGAATCCCCAAGGCTGTCGCTCCATGCAGCTGGCTGTGTTCAGTTACTTAAAAAGGTTTTTATTAGAGACACATGGCGAATAAATCAAGTGTGCAAGGTCTGCTGCTCAGTCCGGAGTCCGGGACAGAAAGAGGGGACATTTTGGTGACATTTTGAGCTGACATTTAATGGTTGTTCATCTTGGTTGTTTCATTATACATAAGGTTTTACTGTGACCAGCCACTGTGACTTTGAAAGCACTTAAAGGTTCATTCTCAGGGTTCCTCTGTTCCCTTCTATCATTTCCACAGTGGGGGTGATATACAACTTCTGCCATAGCCTCTGGATGTAGCTGACTGTGCGGATGTTTGCATGCGCGCTTGAATAAAACAACAGGATACGTAGTGGCAGCGCACATCGATAAAGCTTTTACACGCCTGTGTGTGCAACAGCCGACTTGAAAATCTCTGTTTTTCTATGCTGCTTAGCCCGAAGACATATTTTATTCATGATTGATGTCACATGGATAAGTGTGCACAATTTACACAATTCTGTTCCTCTACAGTGAACATTTCTGTCTTGTCTTTGTCACTTCCTTTCCCACGCTGTTAAATTCATTTTATTCTCAATTTCAACATCACTAATCTTGTTAAATGATCCATTCGCTTTCCTTCCCTGAGACAATCAGTCAGTAGTCTCCACCGTTTAACTTCATTGTGATTCCTTTGAGATAATTTAACATGCAGCCATCCTCATCTCCTCCTCATCCTGTTTGTTGAGGGCCTCTCGAACAAAGTCTCCATCAGCCTAGCCGCTCCACCACCAGCATCAATCATCCGAGAGGTCCCCTCACTATCTGCTACAGACTTCTTTTTATTGGACTGATTATAAGATTGAGTTCGGTGGAAAGATCTGTAACAAGACAGAATAATAGCAAGTGATTTCTCACAAAGTAGGGAAATAAAATATATGGCAAGAAGAAGAATGTGATACTGAATACATTTACATTTTTCAGTTGCAAGTAAAGTAATGGGAAATAGTATTGATTCAAAATATTTGTTGACCCTTTTTTTCAGAGGGAAAGCAAAACTAAATGAAAATTTGAAGTGTAATGAAATATTTAAGATAAAGGTACAGAACAATAAGACACACTACAAAAATACGATGGGATCGTCTCAATAGACCTGTGTGCACGAACTGAACCAAGGTTAAGTTGCAACTGTAACAACATTTTATCAGTTGCTCTCTGAATCGGAACGATTTATAGGTGTGAAAAAACCCTAAGATATCATCGAGACCTGTGTTGTGCGATGTTTGTGCTGCTATTGGATAGCTTTAGGCTGCTATCGAAAAAATAATCGACTTTCGGGATTAACGTCGACCCCAGTGGGGGGCGGTGCCCCAGGGTCGCTGCTGATTTTGCAGCTTTGGTAAAGCAGCGTTGGGCAAGAGGCCAGTCATGTCATGAATGTATTCTAAGAACTGGAAAACAGAATCGAACATCCCATCCACAATGAAAAATTCAAATGCATTAGCCAGAAACATTTTACCTGTAATGTTTCTGCTTCAGGCTGTAGTTGTGTTTGATGGACTTCATGTCATGTTTTAAGATAAACCAGCAGACAATTCATTTAAAATAAATAGCCCAAATTTGCTCACATTTGTTTTTAAAATCATATTTATGAGTTACTAAATGTTTAAAAAAAATATTCAAGGAGATTTTAAATCACTCTAGAGCACTAATGGTACCATTAAACGTGTTTTCATTGTTACTAGGATATCTGTTACCATATTTTGGCACTTTAATGATTAGACCATGTTATATATAATATAATGGTTTATATATACATATTTCTAAATGTAATATATATAGTACATGGAAAGTATCCGTGTTTGGCATTATGATTGTGGGCATTAAGTTCACAGGCTGAATCACAGTCTATAAACAGTCTATAGTTTAATATAACCTTTTACATAAGTGATACAAATTTTGCGATTTAATTTTATATATTATATTGTATTGCTTATTTTGGTGTAAAACTGTACATGGGAGCCTTGTTAATGTAAGGGTGTATAAAATCTTATTTTGGATGCTATTCCAGTTTGTATCACAAGGGGGCAATGCCTCAAGACAGCTTGGTGTAATCGGTAAGAGAACAAGACACAGGAGCAGTTGACCTATCATTAGTGCACTGTTTTACAGTTGAATATAATCTGGCTACTGGCTCCATCCTGGGCCTCTAAACACATACATACATTTTACACGTTAACATTTCAGCCTGGAAGCAAACCCAAAGCTCCTTATGTCTGTCAAAGATCTGCCAGGCCATTCTAATCATTTGCCTTGTGTCGTGATGAACAGAACAGTGACTCACGTTATCTGAGTGCTGTGGAGTTGAATTTGTTTACAACAAAATGGCTCTGATTGGTTCTCGGACTATCCAGTGCATGCAGGGGTATTCATTTTTTTTTCTTTGTATTGGCCCCATGATGAAATCCAAATGGAGCGTTACCAGAAACCAGGCTAGACTGTAATAGGCTATTTGTGAAATTGCAGAGGAAACAGATTTTGGCAAAATTCAAAATGCATAAAAGGTATTTTGTGATTTTGGCTCTGCTGAATTCCAAACCCCTGCAGAATCTGACCCCCATTCATTTTTCATCTCTATATACAACGCAAACTAAAGGCACATTAACTGCTGCACTCTCTGTGCTGAATAAATAAATAAATAAATGAATGCACAGAAAGCTCACCCCCCACAGAATATACAGAAGGGCTTTGAGGCTTCATCTTATTTGCCAGTGAGATTTCTCTGGGCAGTATCAAAGCCAGCCTGAAAGCTTTTGACACACATCGGTGTCAGTTAGTGATTCACCTTTAATAGTGCTACTCCAATATTCTGCACGTTTATTTCAAGAGTTGGCACAAATGTACAGTTTGTTAAATGCAGGGAAGGTATTTCTAAAAGCGCCCAACATTCAAAAATCTAGAAGAGAGAGACTGGTTGTTGGTGCAGTGTTGACATAGCTCATGCTCTGGGTTCAGTGTGTTTTTCTGAACTCTGCTCAGACATTAGTGAAAAGGAGGCCACCTTTTTCCATCAAGTGGCCTTGAGGTGAGGGGAGGGTGAGGGTGCCTCATCAGGCAGGGAAGGAGGCTGGCTTTTATTCACTCACATAAGCACCGTGGAAGACAGAAAACTACTCTGACAGTGACACTGTGGGACAGAAATAACAGCCCATCGGGACCGTCTGGGGCTAACATGATTTAAATGCAAAAAACTAAAAAGGCGCTATCATCAGACCAGAAACGGTGTGATTAGGGTGGCGGGAGGGTGCATTTACTTCCACAGAACATATTTCATACCCTGTCTCACCCACACAGAATTCGTAAAATAAACTTTCACTTTTGCTTACACTTTCTTTTCTTGTGTACCAGTCCTTGAAATGAACATTACCCCACTGCCATCCATGTTGTTTTTCAGTTTTCTGAAGCCTTCTGCTCTTCCCAACATGTTTCTTTGGAGAATTTAATAGTCCTCACATTTGTTTACTGTTCAGTGGCCGGATAGAATGGGACAACAGATCCTCATAAACATGAAGTTTTTCAACCAACAGTATTCTACAAACATGATTCATATGAGCAACTCCATCTTTTTAGAGCTTGGATAAGGTTTGCTGTGATGCATAAGAAAAAATGTTTTGTTTTGCACACCTCTTAGTGTTATTGAGTGCAACCAACCAATGTAAATCCAGAGAGATCTGTGGAAAGAGTTTTGTGTGACAAAATATTATGGCAACCAGTGGGCAAGAGATTTTGTTCTCTCACTGTTAGCAGAAAATGAAAAAGTAAGTCCTGAGAAGACTTCCACAGAAAAGGAGTCCCGGAAGTAATTGTTCCTGTTTTCTGTTTCAGTAGTCCAGTTTGATACACCGCTAACAATGCATTGAAAAGAAGACCACCCATTTCTGGCCACATTTACTGTCCCCGGAACTTTAGTGTCAGAGGCAATGTCTAACCATGACTGGCATTACATATTTAGTGTTCTTTCACACCTATGTTTTTATTCAGATTCAGGGAGTGATATTTAACCTTGATTTGACAATCAAGATAAAGTTCTGGCAGGCTCGCAAACAGGTTTTGAAACAACAAACTAAAACTGTGAAATTAAATCTGAGATCATTTTGAATGGTAAATACAGACTTCATGTTCAAACTCCCTCCCTCCCTCTTTATTCTCAGCGAGAACAGTAATATTTGGAATGTACTGTTTTTGTCAGGCAAGTGGAAGTGAAATGTACTTGCCCCACTGGACAGCTGTGTAACTTGAACTGCACATTACTTATTACAAATGAATGCATTTATACAAACTTCTTGCAACTGAACCATTTTACCTCAGGAAAGGAGTGGCAGCAACACTGCCACGGATACATGAAGAAGGAGAGCACTGTGTTGAAGAGAGCCAAAGAGGCAACGGATATTTACGAACAGTTGGGGAAATGGATTTGACTGGGAGTTACGAGGAAGGTGCATTGTCTACCAGGGGCGACATAACCTGCAGGTGATGTAGCTAACTACACTATATAGTTCACTACATACCAGAGGTTGCATGACTTTTTAATTTGACTTGTAGAGTTTTTTTGAGAAGACGTTTCACCACTCATCTGAGTAGCTTCTTCAGTTCTATGGGACTGGTGGGAAGTATGAGGTTTAAATAGGAACTCCTACTGAAACTTGCTTGTTGTGTTAACAACCAGAAACCGGCGCAGCTAATTTCCAATAACAGTTAGGTACTTACCTGTCATTGAGGTGGGGGGGCTGTTTTTGTCCCCCGCCCTGGAAGAGGACTCGGATGAGTGGTGAAACGTCTTTCAAAAACTCTACAAGTCGAGTTATTTTTAACCTTCTTTGGATATGCCGTTAGATAGATAGGAGGCAGCAATGACATGCCATACACAGGATATGTGAAGGTCACTGCTGCTCCATAAAATATGAAACTGGGCCACATTTTTGTGGGCGGCCGTAGCTCAGTAGGTAGAGCGGGTTGTCCACGAAGCCCGGAATGTGCCATATGTTCTTGAGCAAGACACTGAACCCCCAGTTGTTCCCAGTACGTGGCACTGGTGTGTGAATGTGTGTGTGCTTGTGTGAGCGAATGGGTAGATGGGTCTGTGACTGTAAAGCACTTTGAGTACCAACAGGTAGAAAAGCGCTGTATAAATACAAGACCATTTACCCTTACATGCTACTTGCATGAAGGCAAGGGGAGTGATAGGAACACACACTGCTTCACATTTGGTTTGCAGAAACTTCAGAAACTCACTTGCACAGTAGGTTAGCATAGGGTTTTAGCACCAAATCAATATATAAATAATTCCTCACGGCACATGGGACCATTTTTACTTTTGTAAAAAGAACATTGCACCAACTAATTATGACACTGTCATCCCTGAGTGGAGAAAATGGCTATTTGCAAAGTGCAATTATAAAAATCTTTTCTTTTCTTCCTTTCAGTAACCTTTTTTGCTTTCCCTGCAGCAGGTAGTCCAAGTAGATTTTGTGCCACAGCAGGTACAGCAGCTGTTGCAAGGTGTTTTTTCTTTTTTTTCCTTACTCAGATTGGTGGCGTTTAATTGGAATTCTCATGTCAACCACCAAGACCCAGCCCGTTTCATTGGATTGTCTGGTTTCATTTGATGCTTTCCTGATTTCACTGAGACTTCAGTCAGACTCTCGCCACCTTTTTATTTGGTCTTGTGATAATCAGGTGCATGTGAAATGAGGGAAACAACGTAAAATAAAGGTAGAAGGGTTTGTTTTCCTGAAGCTGAAGCTTCTCAGCCGAGAAGTAGCAGAGGTAGCTCAGCTGAACTGATTTAATGATCACCCTGTGAAAGTACAGTGTGTTTGCCAGCTGTAGTTGACTCTATAATAAGCGCCAGGACGCAATGTGATGATTGAAAGTGAGTGTGACAAGGCAAGAATTGAAATAAAAGTAGTGAACTTTTTTTTTGATTTTGTAATTTCCCTTGGAGTCTCAATGATGCATGCATTATGCAAAGATGTGACATCTTGAGGCTTTTTCTCCTTTGTTTTATATCGTATACACGTTGATAAATGCATTGCGCAGTCTGCACTAGATGAAAAAACTTAAAGCACAGTAAGTACCACAGAGCATAACCTTTGCACTGAGGAGCAGTTCACGTGGAGGACAGAGATTGCAAGTAATCTTACAAGTGATCTTTTCTTAGTTGTCTCCCTCTAAAACCCATAATATAGTTTAAAATCCCTCTACAGTGTCTGTACCAGTGTGCTGTATTGTTGATTCAAGGGAGTTGTATCTGAGCTAGTGAGAAGAGCCGTGCTTCTACCAGCCATGCGAATACAGTGGAAGAAAAATTGTGATATTTGTAATCTCACTGATATGGTGAGTTTTTTATTTTATTTTGTAGATTCAGATTCAGAAAACTTTATTTGTCCCCGGGGGGCAATTTAAGGCACAAGTGAGCAGCTTAACATGCAAGTACAGACATTTTGAGGAGCAAAAAAACAGAAACAGAACAAGATACATAAAACAAAGTATATACAAGTTACCATGCCATAAATGTTATCTAAACTAACTATCCAAAATGTCCATGGAGAATGTGAACAGGCTGTATAAGTTAAGTGACTAAAGTGCAGATGTATACAGTAAACAGTAGTTACAGGGATTCTATATTTACAAGTCATAGCCAAGGTAGAATGGGTAATAAATAAAAACAACCAAGAGTCTCTGGTATGTGAGTATGGGGTTGGGAGGCAAGGGGAGGTTGACTGTGCTATGGCTGTGTGTGAGCTGGAGAAGAGTCAGAGAGAGTATGTGTGTGGGGAGGAGTTGAGGAGAAGGATGGCTTTGGGGACGAAGGTGGCCTTTCTCCTCTGAGTTCTGCAGGCGAGGCAGCAGAGCCGTCGTCCAGAGGGGAGCCACTGAAATGCTGAGTGGAGGACGGGTGAGGGGTCTTTGGTGATTTTTTACCGCCAAGATGAGTGTCTGTTGGTCGTGAATGTGAGCGAGAGTTCTTACGGACAGGCCGATGATCTTAGCGTGCACAGTTGTTTGTGGTTGATAAACAAGAAAACTGATATGTGGATAAATATCTGTAAAATACTGTAAAAAAAAAAAAAAGTGGATGCCATGACAGCTCCTGAAAAGTGAACCCAAAGCATGTGGTGCTCCCCCTGGTGGCTAGCTGCAGAATAGGTCATGCGCTCCACCTCCTCTATGTTAGTGTATGGGACCAAACTAAAACACTTTTTTTCTTTCAAGGGTGGTCTCTGCCATTTTATGTAGTTAATATAATGCTGATGTATGTTCAAGTGTCCATTTTTTTTTCTGTCTTAGTTAGTTATTTGCTATAGACGCGATGTTGACGCGATGTGACAAGAGCTCTGTGAAGTGGTCCCGCAGGAACATGAGAGTAGGATGGAAGCATAATATGAAAACAACTTTTGCACCATCTGCAAGCATTTGCTGATCAGAAAAGCTGTGTTTTATGCCTGTTGCTGACAATAATGACAGTACCACCATACTTTCTTAGTAAGTAAGTAATTCCACAGCTTGGAGTAACTTCGGAATCTAAATTCTGGCAGCAGATGACAGTTATAAACCTCAGTTACTACAACAAAAACAAATTTTTTTTTTTGTTTTGTTTTGTTTTCTGGGAGGTCTTGTGTAAGGCTGATTAAAGCACTAGAAAAGATACAACAGCTGTGGCACAAGTCTCATTTATCAGTCAGATGTAGGTCAGGGCTCCAGTGAAAAATTATCCAGTAAGACATTTTCTGTAGTTCTCTTGAGTAGGAGTTGTTTTTTGCCTTTAAAAATGGGCTTCAAACTGTGCTGTATGCATCCCAACTGTCAGCTCCAGGCAATCACTTAAGGCCCACATAACAAAACTGCAGCTGTGTGCTAGATTGCTTTTTCGGCAAAAAAAAAACAAAAAACGAAGAGCCCAATTAAACAAGGTTTTGGATGTTGAGCACACCTCAATGCCCACACCACTCAGCTGGTAACAAGGAGGACGATATCAATGTGCGGATTTAATTCGTTCACAGGACTGTGCTAGCGAGAGGAGACGGCAGAATACGGGGAAAAACAGCTTTAGGAAGAAAAGCTGTGGGTGGCCTTTTACCACTCTTTTACGCAGGTGTAGAGGCAAACTACAGTATCTCAGTATGTTGTAGGGGTAGCTCAGCAATAGACAGGACAGCCCAGAGGGTCATCTAGACTGCAGATTGGCTGCTTTTTGCCCTCCAGGAAGATATAGTAAAGTTGTGCAACTTCCTCAGAGCTATAAAGATTCTAAAGGACATATACTGGACACCACAAGTTTGACCTGTTCCCCTGTGACAGGCACACAAGTAAACACATTCTGAACTGGTAGGTTACTGCTTCATAACTTCCAATAACACTGTAAATGTAAATGTAAATGTGCCTTCAATCGCAGCTACAGTGCTAATGGTAGCAGGAGATCAGTGTATTTTAAAGACCTAAACACTAGGGACTAAGAGACCTAACCACACCCAAGCGAACTAGGTGGTGGTGTCTTCATGGTATATTTTGCAAATTTAACAAGCTTGTGGCTCTCAGAGTTGAGGTATTGACTTTCCCAGTTCTCAGTCCAATCCAGCATCTGTGGGATGTGCTGGACAAACAAGTCCGATCGATGGACGCCCCACCACGCAGCACACAGGACTTATAGGAACCTGCTGCTAACATCTTGGAGTCAGATACCACAGCACACCTTCAGGGGTCTAGTGGAGTCCATGTCTCGACGGGTCAGGGCTGTTTTGTCAGCAAAAGGGGGACTAACACAATATTAGGAATGTGGTCATAACGGTAAACCTGATTAGTGTACATAAATGTAACAAAAACTTTGCAAGAGTCTAGTTTTGAGGTATAATATATAATTGAAGTATAAAAGGATCCAAAGTTTTTTTTGTTTTGTTTTTTTTGTTTTTTGGTTGCTAATGTCTGCTGGAAGATTTAAAATACCCACAGGACAACTTATGCTCCTTTAAAATACAAGAATAATGATTCACCAGTGTGTAGCATATTTTCATAAATGATGTAGCATTCCAGCATCAGGAACACTAAATTGTTTGCAAAAATGGTTCTTGCCAATGACCTTTCAGTTACAGTGCAATATTAATTTTATCCTCAAGAATTCTGTTGCCACCACCAGTAGCACAAGGTTAATGGGCTGAGGCAGCATGTGAGTTCTAAGTGAAGCGCCTGTAGCGACAGGCGCAATTGAGCTCACAATATTTCACCAGAATATCCATGAACCCGTTAAACTACAAAACCTTTAACCATGTCTAACTTTTAGACTACACAAAGCACACATCAGAGCCAGGGTTTATGCCCCTCTGTGTTTACGACTTCAGTGACAGCGGTATTGTCAAAGTAATTGCAATTAACAGTCTTCCTCACTAGAAGGTCGTGCACCTCTCAAACCCTGTGACTCATACCGCTCAGGAATGATATAAACAAGCCTCCTAATACCTCCGCCTTCAAGGCTCTGCTGTGGAGACAACTGTTCGGCGCTGCCCATATGTGCTCAATCCAAAGTGTTGTAAGACTGCGACAAAGCTGCGTTAAGGGAAGGGAGTCATAGCCAGATGCCTCTGTATGCAGTGTATTTTATCTCGAATTCCAGGCATGCAATCAGAATAACACTCTAAAAATAGATACACAAAGTTTGGTAGAGGAACAAGACAAACATGTGCCTCACGAAGCTGATGATATGTGGATATAAACTTTATTGATCTCCAAGGGGATATTCACTTGTTACAGACTTGGCATCATTATGCCAAAATGTTTCAATGGAAATTGGATAATTGCATAAATAGATAAAATGATAAAAATCCTATTGCACAAGGGTGCTATTGACAATAAATAACAATACTGATAACAGTAGATAGAATGTGTTATTATAAGTAGTATGTGATGGTATGGTGACAAAAACTGTGCTCTGATATTGTGGCTGTAGCAGCCTGTTGTTAAATGAGGCTTAAGGCCCCTCCAAAGGCTCTCAATGAAGATGAGAAGTGTTGTCTGAAGACCCTGCTCTGCACTGCTACCCAGAATTACCCAGAGAAACTGTATGTGTAATGCAAACGGAGTCACGTGTCTACTACATTATACAATCTTTATCTTGCAAGCTCCCTAGTATAAACTGCAGGAAATTGTCAAGTGAAACCCTTTATATCAAACCAAACTGCAAAAACATTCCCTTGAATAACTTTGTAACTGAGCTTTCACAAGTTGCTTTTAATTATTTAAGTTGTGTAAAGTAAGTTATTGGCCAAAATGTGTATAATTCAAGGACTCTGGCTCCAGTATCACCTGAGCTTGCCTGAGCTTCAAACCTTCAAACAGTGTCAGGAGAAGCTGACTTTTAATAAGACACGGTCTCTCCTCAAAATGTTTGTATTGGGGGCCCAGTTATTGACAGAGAACCCAGTGACTGACCCTGTGCGCTCGCCTGCACTCTTACACTCGCACAAATTGTTATTTCCACCAAAGAGCTATGGCAGATGTCTTGAGTCACAGCACGGTTCCAGTTCAAAGACTGCTTCTAGTCAAGTGCAGATCAAATAACTGCAAGCCTCCTTGCACAGCCCGTCTTATCAAAGTTTACTTGGGAACCAACTGTGTGAACTTGGGGACTTAAAGTACTCCTTTTATGAAATTTTTGTGGGTTGATTGTGGGTGTTTGTTTTCATTTATTTCATTTATTTGAGATTGCTGAAGTGGATTAAAGGGAAACTACTGTTTTTTACAACCTGGAGCTTATTTCTGACATAAAATTTGGTCGCTTACTCACCCATATAACTTTTGTGTTATTTGTATTCCTTCGGGAGATAATTAGATCAGTGTATATCCATATCCATGACTGGGGCAACGAAACGCAGCCTCTAAATAACGCATTATCTATGGTTCGTCTACAACCTCAGAATCGGAAAAATATTCAACCATGTTGCAAAAAAACTAGCAGTAGCAAATTACAGGTAAACAAGCTGACCATCACGGGTGAATGCGGCGCTCAAAGACAACATCATCCAGGACAGAAGACATCATCCGGGGTCTTTAGGCAGGCCGCGGATGATGATAACAGCTAACTCCAGACTCAACGGGGAACAGCACTAGTGTACAATAACAAAATATTGGTGAAATGAACGAGTTTCGCGGCAGATAATGCGTTATTTAGAGGCTGCGTTTCGGTGCCCCAGTCACTCCCACTACATGGATATACGCTGATCTAATTATCTCCCGAAGGAATACAAATTACACAAAAGTTATATGGGTGAGTAAACAACCGTATTTTACACCAGAAAGGTCCAGGTTGTAAAAAACAGTAGTTTCCCTTTAAGAGTCATGATTCAGGCATAGTTAGGTTTTTCAAACCAGACAAAACTGCAAATCAAGGCAGTGGGGTCAGCCTTGTAGTAGCTATAATGCAGATATTCGGCATAAGCAGCTGAGTATTCACTTTTTGCAAGGCTGAAAAGAGGTTTCAAGGCTTTTTATATCAGGGACAGAGCAACCTTTGTCTGTGTGCATGTAAACACAGCCACTTATTTTATGGATTATACGAATGCCCAGTGCTCACTAATGCTGTCTATATTCAACACGGGTGTCAGTTGAGTGAAATCTTCCACAATACCACAAACTTTTCTGCTGGCTTTGAAAAGTGGCATCATGCGAGACATGCTCATGCAGACATTCTCTCAAATTAAAGAAAAGCTTTGTTCTCGGTGTACAAATATTCACT
Source organism: Chelon auratus (assembly GCA_030220025.1). Taxonomy (NCBI): domain Eukaryota; kingdom Metazoa; phylum Chordata; class Actinopteri; order Mugiliformes; family Mugilidae; genus Chelon; species Chelon auratus. Next base: position 5,484 of record JASGAT010394552.1, on the reverse strand, counting down.
TTAATAAGGTTGGCCCAAGAGAGCACACACACTGAGGATTGTGGCACTACAATCATCATGATGATTAGATGCAATATTAAAGTGGATAGAGCTAGTAAGGCACTGGATGTGACTCCTTTGTGAATTAATTAACCAGCACAGTATTCAGAAATACTAAGAAAAACAACTGTCAGAAGAATATATTCCTGGTTTCTTGCTACTCTTCTTGCAGGTGGTTTCTAATCATCTTGCCAGAATTCAACTGACAGTAAAAAGAAAATACCGGGTGCTGCAATGCAGTAGTCACTCTTGGCTCATTCGAAATAAAAATCTAAAATTTTACTGAAATTGGACAGAGTGACCTCAAAGGCCCCGTTCAGTCCTTTCATTAAAATCCATCATAGGGAACCCACCCAGGACGTATTCAGTCGCATTTATGTGATCCAATCTCAGACAATATTTTGAGATGGTCTGGGATTTGACTGCATTTCTTTGGTAGGGTGAACAGACAGTGCATCCTGGGCCACAGTAAATACCACCTCAGCAGGAGTGCTCTTGAGTAAGCTGTAACACCACAAACACCATAAAAAAAGCACCATAAGTAATGTCTGTTCATTAGTAATGGGCCGTAGTTTGGATATGTTCCACCACAACAAGGTCCCCCAAAAAATGACTTTGCTAGAGCACCACAGCTGGCACTTGGTTTATGGATGCAAGCCAGAATGCTTTCTCCCCCTGTACCAGAATGATAATGAGTTCAACCAGATCATTCTCCAGTGCTAACATGCTAACACTGTGGATGTCTGGCTACTCGACAATACCAAGCGTTTAGTATGTTATTTATTTATTCACAAAAATATTATACGTATGTGGTTAAGTGGTTAACTGCTGCTCCCACAACTTCCAGCCACAGCGAAAATTGGGCCGCTTCATGCCACCAAACCACTTGACTTCATGTTGTGCTTAGAACACCCCCACACACCTGTTGATGTAGATCCATCAATTTTAAATATATTATTATTATATTGTGGTTGCAAATAGAATTTTCTGGAATAGCCAAACCACTACAAACTAATTACAAATTGATAAATACAAAATGCACAGAAGGTGGGAGAAACAATAAGGTCAGCATAGACCCACGGGTCCTTTTTTTGCCGCAGGGCTACTGGGTGGATATATATGATCCTGGACAGGTACTGTACATGGTCCTCATTTGCAAGCTATTTTACACTCTCACAAGGACAAATATGACTACAACTTACCCTTTAAAGAAAGGAACAATACCATATTCTGAATACAGTTACGTTTGGTGAAATGGCATTGCCATGCTGAATGGGAAACTCTGCTGGGTCTCTGGACCATAGCCAGGGGACCCGATTAGTGTGCTACTCTAATTTTATAACTGGTTATGATGCCGCATGGTTGTCTGTCCATGTGAAACAAAATTCTGTGGCAAACAAAGATGATGATGGTGACCGTTGTCGACTTTATCATTATACCCACCATCATTGCTGATAATTGCCATTGCCTACTATAACCTTCTGGATGCTAAACAAGTACAAAATTGCACTTTTGACTATTATTAATGATTATGGATTCTAAACCTAGAATGCACATCAATGTTGCTCCAGTTCCACATATTTACCAGTAAAAATGTGGCCGGTTCCAATCATGATAATTTGTTCATGCTTGTGGCTGAGTCACGCAAAAAAGAATAGTCTGTTATGCCCAATGCACAATTTATTGCCTTCTAAATTCCTCTGACAATCTCATATACAGTGGTCAGAGCGGTTGCAAAACAAAGAAATAACCAAATACTTATTTTCAATGTCACTGCTAGGTTTCAGCAATTTGGGCATTTCACTGTCTGGATTTTCTCTCTGGCTGTTTTTAAGATTCTGAACTAAAAATGTGGCTTCTGGAGTTATTACCTATTCTCCTCCGGTCCATCATCCATGGAGGTAATCTGAGGGTCCAGGGGCACAGGACATCTTTATCATGAAGAATACTGTTCTCTCAAACTTTTCCATCCAAGTAATTGAAAAGAAAAGTAAACTGCCAAGGAGTTTTTATTCAGGCATTTTTTTGCACATAAAACGCCTACATTCTCCTTCCCCGCCATACTGTATGGGGATGCAGAGATTGAGAAACTGTCAGATAGGGCCGGTAATAATATACAGTTCTGAAACAGCTAAATAACCGGTTGCACTTACGACATATAGCCTCAGACCAGTTCTCAACCAACAGACAGTTCAACACTAGCTTGAGGTGAGTATTTAGCATTCAGATTGTCAGAAACTTTATATAGCTGTTGGAACGCAAAATAGAGCTAAATGGAGTGTGAACACCAGACTAAACAAAGTGAATATTAATGATGGTAACTGAAGGTATAATAGGCAGCATTTAAACTCCCTTTTCATTGCCTTGAAAACCAAAAGAGAGAAAGAGGAGGACAGACAGAAAGCAGTGTGGATGAGTAATCTGATCACAAGTGGCCAGCTTTAAGTAGGAGTGTTTACACTTAGAATTAAAATGCGTCTCCACATGCCACTTTGACAATAACTGTGTGCTCAGTACACTGACATCATTTGGGGATCAGCAGAAAATTAGGCAAACAGCTGCTGTCTTTAATGGGTAGCTACCTACTTCTATTTCAGAACAATAAGCAGCACATGGGGATATGATACAAACTGTGGAACTGAATAAGCCCTGCAGTCACTCTCACTCACTGAATGCACACACGTTAAGTGCATATTTATTTATCCCTACCGTTATTCTAGAGACTCGCACAAAGGCTAGATTATAATTGAAACCTCCGTACACAGAGTAAAATCACTGCTGTCTGTTTTGAGGTCTTGATTGCACAACTGGATTCCACTCATGGAGTCTGGTAGTGCCTGCTAATTGTTTTTTTTCAACTCCAGATTGTTCAATCACTACCCAGGGCCTACTTTAAAAAAGGGACACAGCTGAAGGATCCAGTATCTGCTTCTCTCCTCCTTGCTCTGCTGCTTACTTTGATTACTTTTCTCTTACCTCGTTAGACATGAGATGTGTGGACATCTGTTTAAGTATTGATAGATGTGGTGGAAGGTGCAGACTATAGAGACCACCTTTCCTTACATAGGTAACTTTTTGTCATACACGCTAGAATTATTGATTGGTGCTACCCATGTATTTTATTACACCATGCAAAAAAAAGTAACTGAAAGCTGTTTGACACATACACTTCACGTCGCTAAATTCCCCTTGTTCCACCTAGGGTTGTAACAGTACACAGTACTTTGTGTCACATTACGCAGCTAATCATTCAAATGTTTATGACCAACTCATGCTCTGTTAGTCAGCGCTGCTCTCTGTTCTGTGTAATGCCTTCTTATAGGTGCATTGTCTCCCAAGTGTTGTGCACTGTCTGTACTGTATTGTTTGTCTTTGCACTGTCTCTCGTTCTTGCATTGTTGGTACTGTTGTCTTCAGTGTTTGCATTGTTTTGTATTGTCTGCATAAGCTTGCAACCGCATACTTTATGCCCAGTCCCTTGTATTGTACTCAGGCCTGTGTCTTCATGTAGTGCCATGGTCCTGGAGGGACATCCTCTCATCTCACTATGTACTGCACCTGCTGTATATGGCTGAAATTACAATTAAAATCCTCTTTCATTTTGAGTGGCATAGGTTTTTCTTTTCTACTTTATGGTGGATACAGATGCTAGAAGGAAGGTCTCTAAAGTATTCAGCAAGATGTTTCACGTTTATCCAGTAATCAGCCTCTCCATTGTGATACTGGAGGCAGAGTCCTTGATAGTTTCCAATCTAAATTCCTAGCTCGTGTGCATTTCCGCTGGCAGGCATTTGAAAGAAAATAACAAGGAAGGGTTACATATGACATTTAATGAATTTACCAATATGCAATCTATTTTTGTCAGGCTGAATAAGAAGGCCTACACGGCATGGTTGGTCCGTGGGTCTCTGGAAGCAGCTGACCAGTACTGGATGGCTAGGCGGTTCACAGCCAGGGTAGTCTCTGAGGTAAAAACTCGTTTGTGGGAGGGGCGGGGAGCTGTTGACGTCATCTGAGGATATCATTGGGTGGTGGAAGGAATACTTTGAGGAGCTCCTCAATCCCACCAACATGTATTCCATAGAGGAAACAGAGTCAGAGGGCCTGGGGTTGGACTGTCCAATCTCTGGGGCAGAAGTCACAGAGGTAGTGAAACAACTCCGGGGAGCGGATGGGATTCGCCCTGGGTAAAGGCCATTCAGTCCTTGTACCAAATAAGTGCGAATTTGGACCGTGTAGCTGGTTGTAAGTCGGACCTGTTCCGTAGTAGCCGAAAGAACAAGATCGCGAATACAAGCGACCGAAATGAGTTTCCTTTGAGCTCAGCCTTAGAGATAGGGTAAGGAGCTCGGACATACGGGAGGAGCTCAGAGTAGAACCGCTGCTTCTCCACGTAAAGAGGAGTCAGCTGCGGGGGCTTGGGCATCTGGGAAGGATGCCTCCCGGACGCTCCCAGGAGAGGTGTTTTGGGCATGTCCCACCGGAACTAGGCCTCAGGGCCGACTCAGGACATGATGGAAGGATTATATCTCTCGTCTGGCCTTGGAACACCTGGGGATTCCTCCAGAGGAGCTGGTGAAAGTGGCTGGGGAGAGGCTTGTCTGGACTTCCCTGCTGAGGCTGCTGCCCCTGTGACCCAGATCCGGGGGCAGCGGGAGAAGACGAGATGAGACAAGACAAATTTACCAATCAAGCCTGCTACTGTACCTCAATTTTCACCATCACCAGATTCTTCATAGTAACTCTGAACTTCCTTTTCAACTTCATTCTCCTCTCCATCGCACTCTGACTGCTGGATCTTCACTATGTGACACCTCATTCTTACTCATCAACTGCCAGTACCACCTTTGACTTGCACTTTTTTAAGTCCCATAGCAACACTGGGGATTCATTTCCTGCATTAAATCATATGAACAGCTAAAGTTTGTGAATAACAGATCCTTATAAAAGGATTACAAATCCATTCATGGCAAATACATTTTGATATTTCAGACTCTTTATCACAATACTAAAATATACTTGTTCTTCTTACCCAATGTGCCTGCTTTTGCCTCATGTGAGTCCATGACAATTCAATGTGGACTCTGGTCAATATGTAGTTTATTTTTGTATTCCCTATAGTACATTTGATGAGATGTCAGTATTTCATTAGATAATATATGGCACTGTGTGACATGTGCTGAAAGAGCAAGTATAATGGGTATCCAAACTGGACTGGTCTGACCATGCTAGGGCACTTCGCAAGAAAGACCAGAGCAGACTCTACCTGCTAAGTGTCTGTGAAGGTTCTCAGTCATCCAGCTCATGGCATATCCAAAAAAGGGTTTAATGGTAGAGGTACTTACAACAGGTAAGTATCTAACCGTTAATGGAAATTAGCTGCACCGGTTTCTGGTGGTTCACACAACAGCAAGTTTCAGTAGAAGTTTCCTATTTAAACCTCAA
>JASGAT010394551.1:10172-21469 GCA_030220025.1 Chelon auratus | reverse complement strand
ATTGTAAATTTCTCTCACGTTTTACTAACAGACTCCCCGGTGCGCCTTTGAGTTTCTACACTTGCTATATAATTTGCCAATTTCTCTTTTTTCCATTATGCAACGGGCTTTTTTTCTTTTCGTCTTTCTCCAGTGCCCAGTTTTTCCAGCATTAACAATTAGCTTAAATAGTCTCCAGCTGTTAGCGGCTCTTCCATTTCCTCTGTGCATTGTGACACAATAGTGAGAAAATAAAACACCCCGTGCGCAAACTCGGCTCAGAACGAGGGTGTAATACGGAACTGAGATGTGCTGAAATCTTGGTTGCGCTCTCTTTTGGTTTTGGTTTGTTGTTCTCAAGAGTTTTGTTGTGATGTGAAAACCCTGCTGCTTCCTGAATTCGAGTAAGACCCATATTGTCAGGAAGCTCTTTTGTTGTGTCGCCGATTTAATTCATTGCTTCTTTTTAAGCATGTATGTTGAAGAGAAACTCAAATTTCTCTTGGTGTCAGCAAAGCAAAACCATCATTTCATTAGCGTGGAGCTGTTAATAAACTGAGTATTTCGGATGTCGCAGCCGCAGTTCAGGGCTTCTCTTCTGAAGCCGTTTGTCGCACTTGACCTCGGCCTCGCTGGACAGCGAGAGCCACTTGTGAAGATGAAGGACTCCAGTGCTCAGTGCTGCGCACACAGCAACCTATCACCTTTGAACACAATTGTGTAAAGCAGCTCTATAACTGGGTGGGTGGGTTGTTTGAACACGAATCTTTTCTTTCTTTCACCTTGAAAATGCTGACACACTCACTGCGCCGACAAAAGAAAACATGCACTCCCTCAAAGCGAGCCCGTGGAGGTTTCAGTCACACACATAGACGCATATAATATCCCCGGGTGTTTGTCTTTGAAGTGTCGCCGAGCCGCCGTAGAACTGTGTCCGTCTGACAGGAATTAACCTCCTGAACCGTAAGTGCCTCCCGTCCGACGACGGGTCCGCAAACCCGTAATTATTTAAACCAACACGGAGCGCTCCCTGTGGACTTGTGCGTGCTGTTTACGTGTGTGGATAAAAAGGGAGAGAAAGTAGAAAGGTGAAAGAGAGAATGTGGCGCTGATTTATTCCTCCTACCATCAACGAGGTACACACACACAGCTCTCCAGTTCGTAGACCCATACATCACATGTGGTCGTGTTATATTAGAGCACAAACACGCAACTGTGCCACATTAATCATCCGCTATTAGATCAAGTTTCCTTTAGTCCTCTGGCCCCCCATTAGGTTTAATAGTAGAGGACAGAACAGCCTGCTTAACACAAAACCTGCTTTTTCCAGATGCTCTGTAAAGCTTGAAATACCCCCACAAAGCTCCTACGTATAATTACATTAACATAAGGTTCTAAACCGCACATGTACTAATATCTGTTTTTCTCTTTTCCTTGCTTGACTGTACAGTATAACTGTAGATATCCAGTTGCTTCTTCTTTAAAGACTCTTAAACAGCTAATGTAGAGCTTGAGCAAACTAGAAAGCCTTTCATTGGTGGCAGAATTGGTATATGCCCCCTCGTGCAGGATGAGTCATCAATATTTGTATTGTTAGTTTGAGGACATTACTAAGTACCATTTTTTTAAAAAAAATAAATGATGAATGTTGGGACGGGACATCCAAACACTTAAAAATTTATTTAAGTGGGACTTTAATGTTGTTTTCTATGAAGTATTTTAAATCATATTTCTGAATTCATATTAAAATCTTTTTTTTATTTTATTTTATTTTACAATTTTTTGTAATTTTGCCAAAAAATTTACTATTTTTGGCAAAATTTTGTTCAATTTTGCCATGTATGCGATCAGTGCCGACAGTTAAAACTTTAAGCAATAATAAATATGTATTTACCAAATTACAACTAGATTGACATGGGGAAAAAGAAATTTAAATTGTTGTATAATGCAAAAAGCCTCTGGTCACAGCTTTTCACTGCTAATGTGATGCCTTGCCGTCATTTTCTCTTGTCACGGTTGATAAACTGAAAGGGATAATACACATGAAGGCCACATCACTTATGTTTGTTTTAAGCCAAACTCTCAGATCCTCAGTCTCTCCTGTTTCTTTTGCCTCTCTCCTGTCATTTCTCCAGTCCCTTTTTTTTTTTTTTCACTCGCTCGCCGTGATTTCAAACAGATGTTTTAGTGTCGACACGTTGAGTCATACTCTCCGGTTTCCCACGAGCAGATTAAGGCTACAGTAGAAACCCCGCTCGCCGTCGTCCCTTCCCTTTTCTCTTCCGTCATGAAGTTTCCAACCACTGTGTCTCTCTCTTTGTGCTCTTCCCGCCGTCTCTTTTGGCTCATAATTACTGTGTTCTCTCTCTCTCTCTCTATCTCTCTCTCTCTCTCTCTCTTCCTTCTTCTGCTTGCCAAGCCCTGGGATTGTACTGTAAGTATATAAATCTTCTCTGCCACTGGTTGATTGTGCTTCAGTTAATATTCCTCCCAAATTTCCCCTGCATCTTGACATAACTTGTCTTTCTTTCATGAGCTTTTTTTCCCACACTAATCTTTGCATCTCTGCATCATTCAGGTTCTCAGTTTGGGCCTTGTTTATACTTCTTCCACCCATCCAATGTTAGTGTTATACTTAGTGATCTCAATAGTTTTCAGACAAAAGCTCCAGAAGCTTTGAGTAGAGAGACTTTATTAGTGAGATTAGTTCACTTTTAGTTTAAGTCTCGTCAGGGGAGTAGGTTATAATAATAAAACATTAATTAACGCCAGCCTCAACCATTTAAAGGCGTAAACTTGTTCAGAAATTAAACGTCCTTTTGATAAATTGCTCTCGTTTTCATTTATTAGAGCCCCAGTCTTTAACCACAGCTACTCCGCTCTCCTCTCAGGACTTTGAGCCATCTTGCCTAACACTCCTCTGCTCTGCTGGATGCTTTCATATGTGATTTATGTCTTCCGACTATATGATGGAGTGACCGGGAAGAGCTACGGCAAACAGTAAAAAGGAGGGCGAGGAGGAGGAGGAGACTTGTGGGAAGTGTGTAGTGTTTCTAAGTGCTGTGTTTGCAAAAACCCATGAAGTGTTTTTCTTTCTTTTTTTTTTATTTATTTTCTCTGGTGCAGAAATCCCGTTTGGCCTCAATCCAGAAATAAATTCTCTGGCGTTGGTGAAAATGAACGATGCTTTATTAAAGATGATAATTGATTGGATGTTTGGCTGGGTGGGCAGCGATTGTCCTCCCGTTCGCAGGTCAGGTCGCGGCTCCTCCAGAAGGATTAAGCATGATTAGTACCCCCCCCACCCCAGCCCACTCCACTCCCACCACCCCTCACTCCTCCCCCTCCCTCCTGCGGATATGATAGCCAGCTATTTATCTGAGGACTTCCCACACTCTAATCACAAATCACAGCTAATGAGACACGGAGCATTTAGCTTCCAGTCAGCCTCCTCTCACCACCCTGCTGCACATAAACAGAGAGGCTTTCTTTCTTCTGCTGCAGCAGCACAGAGAGAGCGAGAGAGAGAGAGGGGAGGGAAGGCTGCACACCTCTATGTTGCTAGTTGGTAATCATTTGACCAAAGTGTAAGTGCCATATGATTGAAATCAATAACCTCACAGTCCATAAAGAAGTCATTCATCTCCAAGAAAGGCAGCCAGCGTTTAAAAACATCAATCTGCCCTCATTCTAGGAATATAAAGAGGGAAAAAACTCAAACAATGCAAAAACATATGTGGATGCCTGCTTTCAGTCATGCAATGTGTCAGTGAAAGACTCTAAATATGCATTAGAGTTGCACAAATAACGCAAAACATCGTCACAGCTCCTTAAACAACAGAGGTGACTGATTATGAGCGTTCCCGCTAACGACACCGTTATTGGCTTTGCCTTGAGCGGTTTGTTTCTGGTTATTGTTCTGCTGCTGCTGCTCCTGCTTCTGCTGTAATGATGATGATAATAAAGGTACCACATTTATTGTCATCTAAACAGACTCGCTGCATTAACAGACAGATCCATGTTCATATGGAAGATAATGACGCACTTGAGCAAAGCCATCATGCAGACACAACTATTTATTTGTGTCTAGGGGTCACCTTCTCCTCGTGAACTCCCTCCGCTTCCAGCCTTTGCAGCCGCACACGCACGCACGCCGTTTCTGTATGACATCTTCATCTGGTTGTTGGACTCTCTCGTCCTCTTTGTCACCGAGCAGCGTTCATAACTCATTCTTTTAAGGCTCTTCCCCCTGCCTGCGGCTAATGGCCCGTACCCTCTTCCTTACTCAAACACGGCGATCTTTAATGCAGTGTTTCACTCAGGGGGAACGTTTCCATTATTTAACGCACGTCGCACCGTGTGAGGCGCATGCGGCCGCTCCAGTATCAGCAGATCGCTGTAGTCGCTGGCGTCGTTCAGGCTTTTATTGGCCCAAGTTAAAACAATAATACCGTGTCATGCCACTTAACATTAAATAAACATGTTCATCATCTGAGATAGTGTAGCTTAGTTTACATTTAGAGCTTTTATGTTAGATAACATGGTTTACTCAATGAGTCAATGAGTGAGGTTTAAATAGTTCATTACTGCATAAAGAAGTACTCTGGTCTATGCCCTCATACTTAATAATAGGTGTTCCTCTTGTGCTGTGAAAGGATTTTATACAACTTTTGTCTAAACGGGTAAAGATGGAATGTGTAGATATAAACTGATCGATGGTCTTGAGTTGCCCATGCGTGCTGAGGAGTTCCTGCTGCTGCTGCCATTACAGCTTCTTGCATGCGAGCATGCTTTTCCTCATCCTTTCCGGTTGCTTCTGTTCTTTTGTTTCCGTCTTGCACAGGTTTGGTACAGTTATGTGTACACATATCCCCGGGTCATTGACAAAAGTATTTTTTTGTGTTACGTGTGTATACTTAATGTACACCAATCAGGCACAACATTATAACTACTGACAGGAGAAGTGGATAACATTGACTGTCTTGTTACAATACAATGTTCTGCTGGGAAACGTCTGGACCTGGCATTCTTTCGTGTGGATGTTACTTAGATATGGAGCACCCACCTAGACCAGACCAGACACCCCCACCCCATAGCAATGACACTCCTTGATGGCAGCAGCCATCCCCAACAGGATGCAGTCTGACACAGACACTCACACAAAAACATTTTAAGAACACAAACAGCACAAGGTGTCTGTGGGATGATCCGCAGAGGCCCCTTCCTTCAACCCAAAGGCCCCCACTAACAACAGACACCACAGGACACCCTCAGAAGGCCCATGTCCATTCTCTGATGAGCCACAACTGTTTTGGAGTATTAGGAAGGTGGTCATAATGTTATGCCTGATAGGCATCGTTCTTTTACCACCCAGTCCTGATTAACCGGCCTCCTCATTTTTTTTTCTTCCTCTTCCACGCTCAGACATCCCAGACCAGGTGATTCGCGTGTTCAAGGCCGACCAGCAGAGCTGCTACATCATCATCAGTAAGGACACTACTGCCAAGGATGTCGTCACCCACACTGTCAATGAGTTCGGCCTCCTCGCCGTGCCCGAGAACTACTCCCTGTGCGAGGTGTCGGTTAGTCCGGAGGGGGTCACAAAACAGCGGCGCCTGCCCGACCAGCTCTCCAAACTGGCTGATCGGATTCAGCTCAACGGCAGGTAAGAGAAAGCCGGTTACACTAAAGACTTGACCAAATGCTTGACTTTAGAGTTTAACAAATGTGTTTAAGGGCGTACTAACAAACATGGAGGAAGCAACGATATTTTATGGCCAGGGGAGCATGTTGGTCACGGAAAAAGGCATGGTCATGTACTTAAATCTGATCCACGGTCGGGGATTTCTTGGATGGAGAGCAGCTGGACGTGAAACAGACAATTTTTAGAATTTATGTCATCTTTTGTCATGTTGACGTCCTCAATGGCTAAACCAAATCCCTGTCCCGCAGTGGCTGGACTCAAACCCTGAGACATGAGAACTTTTTCTTCCTTTACCCTTGTCAGATTATTTCAGGGTTGGTTCCAATTACAAAAGTTCACACGGCCTCTTCGTATGTCATACAACTACTCTAGGTTTTCCCCCAAACAGATTTATAGCCACGGTCTGTAGAAGAATGTCATCCAGAACCACATGTTTTCTAAATCACTACTACCGCTCCAAACTTGTACAATACGTATTAAATTCTTCTACAGTGGCGGTTCTCAGTGGGTTTTCCCTGAGGATACAAGGTACTTTTCTGTAATATTAAGAATAAAATGGCATAAAATACGATCGTTTACTCACCCATATAATTTTGGTGTCATTTGGAGTCGTTCGGAAGATATTTAGATCCGCGTATATCCATACAGTGCAAGTGACTGGGGCACCGAAATGCGGCCTCTAAAAAACGCATTATCTGCCACGAAACTCGTTCATTTCACCAATATTTTGTTATGATACGCTAGTGCTATTCCCCGTTCAGTCCAGAGCTACCTGTTATCTATTCGCGGACGTGCAGCGGTCTTGTTCTTTGGACAGCTTTCTGCCTCCTTATCCGTCTTTCAACGAGCTCCTCATCCGTATACTCTGGCTCAAATCGGTAAGGACGTCCATCATAAACAAAGTCGTTGTCCACAATCTCAGAATTGGAAAAATATTCAGCCACGTTGCAAAAACTTAGCAGTAGCAAATTACAGGTAAACAAGGTGCGCGCGGCGCTCAGAGATGACATCATCCAGGTCAGCAGTTAGTAGGTCAACCTACAGACCCTAGATAATGATAACAGTTAACTCCGGACTAAATGGGGAATAGCGCTAGCGTATCATAACAAAATATTGTTGTTTGTGGCAGATAATGCGTTATTTAGAGGCTGTGTTTCGGTGCCCCATTCACTCCCACTATATGGATATACGCGGATCTAAATATCGTCAAATGACACCAAAGTTATATGGGTGAGTAAACGATCATATTTTATGCCAGAAATAAGGTCCAGGTGGGGGAAAAAAACGGTATTTCCGCTTTAACCTTGTTGGGATGCATTGCTTGAATGAAAACCAGCAGGACTCCAGATGATGTAACTCTGAGCAGCAAAAAAAAACAACAATTTACAGCGAATTGTGTATAAGACCTCTAGTGGTATGGTAAATTTTTTCCCCAATTTGTTGAAAACTCACATTCCTTCTACTTCGTCCCAGACACATTCCCTTTTAGGGTGAAAGTTAGCAGGACCTGAAGGATAATTGGACTGCGGCCGTGAAGTCTGCCTTAAAATGACTTCTCACAGATTTCTCTCCACCTCTCCGCTCGTCTCCCGCGGTCCCTCGCCTGTCCCCTCCCAACTAGGCTAGCATGAATTTTTCATCCTCTGTCAGGGGCGGAGGCCTCTGCAGACAGCGTGGCACGCCTGGAATTATTCATACTCACACAGGCACATACAAAGATATAGATGTAGACAGTCCTATGTGTGTAGAGAGAGAGAGAGAGACATTCAAATCCTGCTGGAACTGTGCATATTCACTTACATAGACAGATTGAGGCAGGATGCACATAGTGTACGTTCTTCCCTCTTCAGATGTATCATGTGTTAGTCGACACAATATTTATTTTGGTTGCATATTGACATTCCACTCTCATGTCAGTCCTGTCTGTCTACATGTATACAGTGCACTGTCCGCAGGATGTGCATGCAGAGTCCATTCAGCACAGTTCGCTGCAGCTGTACTTATCAGCAAGATCAGCAGGCAAAAGTATTTCTGACTTATCTCGTCACTGTGTATCGTTTCCTTCCTTGTGGGGCTTGCAGCTGATGATGCATCGAAGGCGTAGGACAGGACAGGGCAGGCCGAGCCAATAGCAAGCCATCTTCACCCTGCAAAAAAAGTACATATAGATTCACCAAAGGCATCCTAAGCTGAGCGCACGCACAGATGCACGCGCCGCCGACAGCCATTTACGATGGCTTGCTTCCAGTGGCTCCATCTCGCCCAGTTCTATTGAGCACCACTTTGTCCATCATTAATTTAGACTCCTCTCCTCCCCTTGTCTCTTCTTCTCAAATCTTCTCAATTCTGCTTTGTTTTTGTCTTCATCTCCAACTATTCTGGAGGAGTTGCCACCCTTTCATTAACTTTTAGAAAGCCCTAAATTGTCTTAAATCTAAATATATAAATAAAACCTTTTCAGTATTCAGTTTGTTTTGTTGCAGTCTCTCTCTTAAATTTGTCAAACATCTCCTTGTGTTTTATCCTAAATCTTAATTCGGCTCGATTCCCTTGCAGCCAATGCCCCCTCCTCCCTCCGGCTCTTCTGGCAGAGCGACAGAGGGCAGCTCAGAGTTACATCCATGCCAACACTTTACCCCTGAGGGTTGCCCACTCTAGGCCTGTAATGCTTCCTATATGACCGCATTATAACTCCCATTAAAAGTGGAAGTGCGTAGGGTGAGATTTCTAAACGTGCCACCTCAGAAAGAGACGTGACCAGCTGCTGAAGACCGTCCCAGAAAATTTGCAGCGATCCGACCTGTCATCTTTCCTACCTGTCTTTCGCTGGGAGCTCTCCCTCGCTCCCATCTCGCCTTCTTTACCTCAGGGTAAAAATATGTCCATAATCTGTCACTGCTGTCGGAGTTTTTCTGCCTCCTCCTCAAGCGGGTCTTGAGTTGGACACAGAAAATGTGCCCTTTTAAAAATGAAATGTGAACGAGAGGAGGATTCATGTGATTTATCTGGACGGCGTTCCATGTGTGCAGGAGGTTACAGCAGGCTGACAAATCTGAATCTTGTCCACCCACTTGTCTGCCTCTGCAGCCCATATTAAAGCATCTGGGGATACTGCAGAACCAGTACCTGCCGTGCTAAAAATACACAGATATGGTATAAAATTCAAAGTATTTTACATGCTGTGCTCTTTGTCGTTGTTGCCAGTTCATTTCTCTCACAGTTTTTAGACTCAGAGGCAGAAAAGTCTTGCAGCATAAGAAACTACAGTCTTTTAACTCCACAATGCTTAAGTGAGTGATAACGCTGCAGCTGCCACATCTTATATCCTCTTTCCATCTGTTCTGCTCCACGTAGGTACTACCTGAAAAACAACATGGAGACGGAGACGCTGTGTTCGGATGAGGACGCCCAGGACCTCCTCAGAGAGAGTCAGATCTCGCTGCTGCAGCTCAGCACCATGGAGGTCGCTGCCCAGCTGTCCATGAGAGACTTTGAACTCTTCAGGAACATCGAGTCCACGGAGTAAGATTTAACTCAACACAGGAACTTCATATTTATGCGCCATGTACTGAGTAAACCTTACTCATTACTGTCACGTCTCTGTCGCGGTTCTCAGGTATGTTGATGACTTGTTCAAACTGGACTCCTCCGCGGGAAGTGGCAACCTGAAGCAGTTTGAGGAGGTGATAAACCAGGAGACCTTCTGGGTCGCCACTGAGATCCTGAGGGAGCCCAACGCCCTGAAGCGGATGAAGACCATCAAGCACTTCATCAAGATCGCCCTGCACTGCAGAGAGTGCAAGAACTTCAACTCCATGTTCGCTATTATCAGGTGGGTTCAGTGTAGGAGCTGTCTGAAAGGGGTTGTGTTTCACAGTTTAATTATTTTTGCTAATTTCTGCCTCAGCTGTGGCGTCGATGACAGCCGAGCATTTACTTTATTTCCACTGGCGGCGTTTGTGCCAAATGAGCTCCGGCTGCTGGTCTCCTTCCCCACATCCTCAGGAGAACCAGCCTCGCGTCCTCCCCTCTCTCCTCCACCTCCTCCTCCTGTTGTCTGCTCATTGAATCAGCTCTGATTCCCCCAAACCACACAGAGCCTGCCTCTGCAACCTTACAGCATTTAAAATGAGTCCCATAGCAACAGTTACACTTATTGTTTGCTTGCGATTGTTGCTTCCCTGTGGCCTTTGTGGTTTGGCTCTGGATGGCTGTTAGACTGAGCTGAGGATGTAACTGCGGCCCTGTTATAAGGAATAAAACCCACATGAGGGTTAGTGCTGCGTACTCTTAATATGTTTCAAAGCTGAACTCGGAGGAGGGTTTTGTGTTTGTGTCTGCACAGGCAGTGCAGAGAGCATGCAGGGTTTATCCTTGGTACATTCATCAGAGTCTGTACGTGGACGCATTTCTATTAATTCAGGACCTTTCAAAAAGAAACAAAAGCGCGAAAAAGGTGCAGAAATGAAATGCAATGAAGCAAAATCCAGCAAAATGAGATAAATATTTTCGGCGCTCTGTTGTTATTGGACCTTGTTGTCTGAGTAACAAAACAGAGAAAAGCATGAGACACAGAAACTTCTATCACCTCAGGATCAGATAAAAACCGCAGGGGCCGTTCGCCGTTTCAGTTTTTAATTTCCTCAACGGCTCCTGGGGTTCTCGGCCCTCGGGGGCAGCTGTCCACTTTTCTAGTTTGATCATCTGCAGCGTTTTCTTTTCCAAGACCATCTGAGTTTTCTCTGCATTCATTCTAAACCTGCTTTCAAATGATTGTGCTGCTTGATAAAAAAACCATAACTTCTGCCATTAATATTTTTAAATTCAAACAAAATCATAGTGACGTATTTTAACATGAATTTTATCTAAGATTTGTTTAACGTAGAGGTAATCAGGAAAAGCTGTATTATTTATCTGCGAAAGGTTGCTCACACCTGCTTAAGAGCGAAATGTTAACGGAAACCTACGCTTTCTAGTTTCATCGGTCTAAATGTGCAGAAACAAACTGCCTACCCTGTGCTAAGGCAATGGAAAGTCCCAATTTTTATTTTATGGAAGTGACGTCTCTCAGTCTGTGGCAGAATCGAAACAAATTTATAAATCCTACAACTGATTCGTATTGAAATGAATCTAGCATAGCACAAAGAAAAGAGCAAGCAAATGCAACGGCAAACTATGTTTTTGTAGTAATTAATGATTTAAAACGAGAAACGTAATAACTGTGGCTTCACATGCAGACTGACTAAACCTGCAGCAATAATCCAACAGCAACAGATCACGCTCTCTCTTTAGTGTAGCCTTATTAATTCCTAGTTTATATACTTCTGTGTTTCTGCACTGCAGCGTGCCCTTTCCAGTCTACAAGACAAATAATACGACGATATTTAATGCAATAATACTGCAGCCTAAATAAGAAGAAAAACAATAGAACTTCCTGGAACATACAGCATTATCTAAATGTAGAGTAGTAGCGCTTGTTATTGCTGGACGGCACCTGTGTCCGCATCCAATCTGGGCTTGTGGTTTAAGGAGCTCAGCAGTATGGTGATCCTCTGTCTGATGCCGTAAAAAAGGCGCTTCAGAGCAGAAGTGTCTGACCTCTGCGTCCCTTTAC
>JASGAT010394551.1:0-10052 GCA_030220025.1 Chelon auratus | reverse complement strand
CTGCGGGACGTCCTCACACATATGGCTCTCTGATGCGTACCCTGCCTGGTGACGGGGGGCATGGCTGCTGCATGGTGTGTGTCTGAGATGGCATGCAGGGTTTCCCACATGGTTCACAATGGGCTTTCTCAGCTTGCCTGAAAATATAGATTTATTTCGATAATTTATATGAAACCTCGCATTATTCGTGTGGGTGGGACACTTTTCTATCCCTTCGTGCTGATTAATACAGTTTGAGCCGCGTGATCATCAGCTGCTACAGAGAGACGAAGAAGGAGATTAGGAAAGCTGCAGTGGAGAAATTGTGTGGGAAAGATGAGAGCAGAGATAAATGCAATGCCAGTCATAATTATTAGCTGTCTAAATGAGTCTGCTCCTAGCTGACATTGCCTCAAGGGGTCTCTGCTCTGGAAAAAAAAAGGGAAGGGGGTCTCACTCATTAAGCTAGATTGCTCAAAAAGTAGTTGTGCAAATGACAATGTGTTGTTCAGATGTAGATACTAAACAATAAAACTGTGCTCCTTTGTTTTTGTTCTTGTTTCCTTTCACTGCTTTCTCATTTTCACCGCTACCCTTCGCCTCCCTTATAACCCATTTATCTCTGCCTCCCCCTCTGNCCCCCCCGCCCTCCTGGTACCTCTTCCCTCTCTCTCTCACACACACACACAGCGGGCTGAACTTGGCACCGGTGGCGCGACTGCGGAGCTCGTGGGAGAAATTGCCCAGCAAGTACGAGAAGCTGTTCGGGGACCTGCAGGACGTCTTCGACCCTTCCAGGAACATGGCCAAGTACCGCAACGTGCTGAGCAGCCAGAGCATGCAGCCGCCCATCATCCCGCTGTTCCCAGTGGTCAAGAAGGACCTCACCTTCTTGCACGAAGGTAGAAGACTTTGCGACACATTTCGCCTATGCGCCTGTTTTTCCCCGATCCGCTGCTCACGTGTCGTTCTTTACGTGCCACGTAGAGGCTCGAAAACTGCCATTTCTTGAGGTTGACATGTCATTGTGTTCCGACCGGTGTCCCCTACTTCCTCTGTGTGGAGCGGAAGGTCAACTTCAGGCTCCCTCAGAAGGACTACTTCTGCTAAAAGCTTCCCCATCTTGCCTTTTCAACGTACCACACTGAGTCAGGTCAAAAATACCCAAACAGACTTCTCCTTATAGCATTCTTTTTCTTAAAAATGTATTAATGGCCACATTAGGAAACAAAAACAACGTCTTTTCTAATTGTGGAAGTTTCATTGTAATTCTCATATTGCCCAGCATGACTAAGTAGGAAAGAGAGACTCTGATCTCCTGGATGAAAGAGAATAAGAACGAGGACATTTTTACTTTGAACGTTTGTCGCAAATGTCCAAAAAATCCGAATCATTCATCTCCAGAACAATGCCGACAGCTGTCTTCGCTCCACCGCTTTGTGCTCGCATCTCGTCATTCGCGCCGTTTAACTTGCCTTTGTCCTCCCAGGCAACGACTCCAGCGTCGACGGCCTCGTGAACTTCGAGAAGCTGAGGATGATCGCCAAAGAGATCCGGCACGTGGTGCGGTTGACCTCGGCCAACATGGACCCCGCCCTTATGTTCAGGCAGAGGTTGGTTGTTGTGATACCTCGACTCCTGACAAACTTTTCTTCCTGGGATTTTGCAGTTTTTTTCGATTTAAGTGCGGCTGATGGAGCCAGTTCTGTGGGAATGATCTTTGTGTGTATTGTAGTTAAAGAAAATCAATACTTATGTCAGTCTGTTAATGTGTAATATTATAAATTTGAAAGCTTTCTTTTGGAGAAAGAAAGGTTCCTGTTGGTGGATCATACAAGCAAATTTTGTGGCTTAGGAATTATCACAAGACACGGTGGCTAATTAATTTGCACAGTGTCTTAATGCCCGGTTAGTTTACTGTCAACAAAGAGTGGTTTTATTACTGTAAGTGATACAAAACCAGCTACTTCCTTCAAGTTTTTGTCTCTTTGAAACTGGCTCTTCCTGTTTTCCTGTCAGCCACGCTGCAGCAAAACTGACACTTCTCAGAAAGATGAAGCAGGAAGCCCAGTACAGCAGAGTAGATTATAAGTGTCAAGATTCTGTGGATTACAAATGTTGGCAAAAAGGGAACCACAGCGCCATGCCTCCACTTACCGGCCCAAATCCTTCGCTGACAGGATCGGGCACGCACTCAAGAGCTGGTTCAATCAATTCCCATTCACTTCCTCACCAATTCACGGCTCTCTGTGTTTCGAATTTGCATTCCTCTGCTGGAATGCAACCGTCCGAGGACACGGGGCACGGATTGACTGGAACTGGAGGTGGAATTGATGCCAGCCGCAGTGTGTAGTTCGTATCACTCGGTTTGTGTGCGTTAATCACAGTCACTGCTGCGGTGCATGGCTGCCCCCTGCAGGCACTCCCTCCAAACTGCAAGCTCAAGACGTGAGAGAGAGAGAGAAAATCCTGTCACACGTAGAAAAAAAAGCACACTGCAGCTTATTGTAATCACACACAAGGCCATGACACAGGCTATCTAGGTTGATATGGGGAGATGTCCTATGTCTGGTGTCCTCCCATCTCCAATCATTTCCTGTTTGTTTGTGGTGGCATGACCTCGACATAGTCTTGTCTCCTCCTCCTCCTCCTCCTCCTCCCACTGCCCCTTGAACTTGTCTCTAAGTCATGCTTCAATCTTCACGCCTCTTGCTTGCAGGAAGAAGAGGTGGAAGAGTTTAGGGTAAGTTTTGTCCTGGTTACCGGTTTCATCCTGTTTTTTTTTTTTTCGATCTGGACCGGCAGAGTTTTCACGCATCCCCACGCCATGAACCCTGCATGTCTCCCCTTACTTTATCAGAGTGTACATGCGTGTCTGCCTGTGCTTCCATGTGATTAACCCTTCCATTTGCAGCGCCCATGCACACGAACCATACCCAAGTCCATCACTGACCCATTAATTGTCTGCCATGTTCATACGACTGTTCATTTGAGTCATATAGTAGCCTGTAATTATACTTCGAGTTGGGTAGTGAAGAGAATTTCATGCATTTAATATAGATTCAAATGTATATACATTAACAAGTATACAAATGGATGAAATGGAATTCTTTAATTGGACAAAAAATATTACAAAAAGTCCCAAATAAGCTCCTTGTGGCCACATATATAAAGTAAAAATTAAATTTAAAGTTTAATACATTTAACGGTTAGTATTCAAAGTTTAAAGAGGGATTAAATCAAAGGCAGTTGGCTTATTTGCCATGAAATTACAGATTCTCAAGTGAAAACTGAATTCTTAAACTTGGCACAAAAAAAAGTAGTTCCTGCTGAGTTGCAGTCCTGAAGCTTTCAGTCAAATCACATGATCGCATGAAGTTTTCCAGGCTTGACGGAAATATAAATGAGCAGCCTGAACAGCTACTAAATGGACCTCAACGCTTAGGGCCACAAGGACGAGAAGTCCTTAAACCGTCAGACAGTAATGCATGTTTCAACAGCTGCAGTTCCGTGGTGAAAGGCCAGAGGCCATCTGCTCATGATCACGTAATACGACCGATTAGCTACCAAACGGACCTTCAGATTGCCAAACAAAAGGCAGAAGTATAAAACGCAACCTCGACAAGCGCTCACAGATACTATTTGACTCAGGTTTGGTGTTTCGTCCATATCTGCATCCCGGCATAATATTCCCCCCATATCAAAAGGCGTGCATCTTTTGTTTCCTAACCCTTTTTGCCTCCATCTGACAGAATGTTCTGCTGTTCTGTACTGTGATAGCATGGCACACCAGGGAGTGCTGCCTCGCTCCCAGTTGCATGGTCCTGTTATAAAAAAATGCTATGCTCTAATACAATGACAGATGTTCTGGTTTTATAGTAGAGTCCCTCCTGTTTTATTGGTGATTGTACTGATTGTTTTTTTTTTGTTTTGTTTTTTTTTTACTATTTTTTCTTTTTTCTTTATCTACCTATTTATGTTCTGCCTGTGCATTCCTTCTCATGCTCCTTCTTCCCTCTTTGCAACCTCCATCACCTCTCTTTCCCTCTTCCTCCGTGTCGTCATTATTCTTCTCCCTTCTCTTCCTCCATCCCTTCTTTTCCCTTCATCAGGTCCTTGAGTCAAGGCAGCACCAACTCCAACATGCTGGACGTGCAGGGCGGAGCCCACAAGAAGCGAGTGCGCCGCAGCTCCCTCCTCAACGCCAAGAAGCTGTACGAAGACGCTCAGATGGCCAGAAAGGTGAAGCAGTATCTCTCTAACCTCACGGTGGAGACGGACGAGGAGAAACACCAGATCATGTCCCTGCAGTGCGAGCCCTCTTACAACACCTGTGAGTAACACGGAAGCCGAGACTGAACCGTTTAGATTGTTTTGCTTGCGCTGCCACCTAGTGTGTTCGCGAGTGTCCTGCAGAAAATAACAGGAAGGAATCCCAAGCGCTCTATTGAAGGAAGCACGCACACAATAATCTTGCTTTTTGAGAGGTTTAGGTAAAAAAAATGTCAGATGTTGAATGTGATAATGGTGCATTTGGTCACTTAAAGTCAGATGTACTGTGGTCTCGAAGATCTTTTACTATATTATAACATTTTTTATGCAAAATAATAGATGTATTTAAATGGATTTACGGCTTTAAAATAAGAGTATTACTTTAATTTTGTATATTCATTTTGTCTCCTTCCTTTCTGTGCTTGCAGTGTCCAAAAACTTGAACGAGAGGCGATCCACTAAGTCGGACATGTCCCCAGTGTCTCTGCGTTCGGCTCTGCCCACTGGGAAAGCGCAGAACAGGGTGTCGCAAGTCCTTCAGGTTCAGGTCCCGTTGAACCCGCTACGAAAGAAGAGCACCGCCAAGGACATCGGCACATCCAGTGAGTACACCGGCAGGACAGTTTGTCATCATTTAGTTACTTTTTTGTTTATTGATATGCTTTTGTTTTTAGTATTTCTTTAAATTTCACCTTCCCCTTTGTGCATCATTCTAACATAATCAACTCCAGACTTTTCTGACACTTTTCTTATTTTTTTCAGACTCCAACTCTCCCCAGGTGGTGAAGAAGCCTCCAGTGAACTCGTCAGAGGATTGGAGCAACAAGAGGCCGTCTGATGACACCGTCTCCACCATCTCCTCCCTTCACTCCAGCCCCACGGTGTCACCTCAGGGCTCCCCGCGCAAAGGTCTGAAACACAAGCACTGCTTTTCGCCCTGTACGTTTTGATCCCCTCGGGGAAAAGTAGTAAATCGCTTCTGAAACACTAGTCAGTAAAGTCTTATTTCCTCTTTCAGTGGGAGGTGTGGCTAAGAACTCCAGCCAGATGAACTTGTCCGGCTCTTCGTCGTCCCTGACCAGCGACGCCAGCACAAAGGCCGGCACCATCAGCCTGCGCAGCTACGGCATAGGTGGGGCTCTCCTCCACAAGAGGATCCTGCTGATGACCAGTCAGCACAGCAGAGAGAGTAGCAGGGAGAGAGAGGCCGAGCGGGAAGAGACGAGAAATGAAGAGGAGACAGAGGCAGTTCAGTTTCCTTCAGAGCAAAGGAGAGGAAGATCGAGGCAGGGTGCACGAGCAGATGCAAGGCAAACGTTAAGGAGGGAGAGAACAGGAAGCCCAGCACAGAAACGGACAGGGACACACGGAGGACAAACAACCGGCTCTCCTCCTCCCAGTCAAGCAGGGTTGGGAGTCATGACTCCCATGTCACCTCTTTCCCAGCCCCAGTTAATGAGACCCAAACCCCGAGAGTCCCCCATTAAGAGCAGACTGATGTCACCACTTAGGATACTGAGGGAAAGGAGTCAGTCCAGGGAGAGGCCAGTGACAGTCAGCGCACAGCAGAACAGAGGAGAGGTAACGGGGGGGAGCGATCCCCCCTCACCTCAGGATGAGTTTCAAGGACAGGCAGAGGAGAGAGCCAGGAGGTCGGTCAGCCCCAACCCCTTCCTGTGGTTGTGCAGGGAGAAACGCAGCAGGAGAAAAACTGTCTGACAGAGCCGGTTATAGCGAAGTGAAGGAAGCCAGTTGTATTTAAGAGAGACTTACGTTGGTGGTAGTTGATGTTAGTTGAAGTCATAAACGCCACATTTCATGTTTAAAACACTGAAGTGTTGCTTCAGAATATTTGAAGAAGATGATGTGGCACATATTAAGGAAAAAAAGTATTTGTTTTCTATAAGTTCTAACATTTCTGTGTATGAGCTGTGAATTTTTGTAATGTGACTGAACGGACAGATGTAGAAAAATAAGTCAGAAAATGAAGGATCCTTCATTTGTCGTTTCATTTTTTTGTAGATTTTGGTATTTGAACACCATGTTGAGTTGGTTCTGCAGGCTTTTGTAATATAAAGTTTAAACTAAGACCCCAACTGTGTCTTCCACAGTAATTCACTGCAATCCAGACTCTGTGTACACACTTAAATTCCCGTTATAGTGACTGTCACAACTTTGCCCTCTCCATGCAGTTAATGGGCAGCGTGTCTTTGTCCTTTCAAGATGTTTATTGTCACGTGCACGCTGAAAACAGCACTTTAGACCAGCCTCAGTTACTCTCTACACTGAATTAAAAAAAAAGAAATATAAAAACTTAAAAGAACAAAATATAAAAAATAAGGTGCAGGAGTAATCTGTTTAAATGAAATGCTGGAAAAGAAGCAGAGTTGCGTTAATGTTGGGACAGGTGCCATTTTACTTCTCAATGTAAGCGCCATACAGATAGTGATGATGTTGATTTTAAGTGACTTAACAAGATGGCCAATTTGTCCCATAGATTAATGTGGTTTTATTTTAGATGTATAAAGTTCAGCTATTCTACCACATCCTCTAAGAAATGCCATTTTTCTTGTGGGGGTGGAGCTTGGCAACAATAGTCATCATTGCTTTCCATCCGTTCACATATCTTCTTCATTTTAACAATAATCTCTGCTCATCTTCACGAGTTAACATGTGAAAACGCTCCTCTCTCCAGGTTACACCCTCCTGCCGGGCGGCGGGAAAGCGGACAACCTGTCGGACTCGAGCCACAGCGAGATCTCCTCCCGCTCCAGTATCTGCTCCGTCGACTCCGTTCCCGCTCCCGGGCTCGACGACAGATGCAACAGCAGCAGCAGGAGCTGTGCTACTACTGCCGCTGTTCCTGCTACGACTGCTGCTTCTACTGCTACTTCTACTACGGCAGCTGCTCCTGTTGCTGAGAGCTCAGCAGCAATGCATGCACACTTAAACGCTGATTACAGCCAGCCCAGCACGAGGTAATCAGAATTTACTAGTTTATCTTATCAGGATATTGATAATACAGTTATTCATTATGGTTTTTAAAGGCATCAGTCATAATTTACCAGCAAGAGCTTTGCGGTTTGTGCAGCATACAACAACTGCTGTCCTGTAAAAGGTGCAACGCATAGACTGTATATAAATATGGACCCCACTTCCTTGCTTGGGTCAAACTGACAGTATTTTCATGGGGATATGGGCGGCGCCATCTTGCAACTTTGGAGCCAGAGTCTGAGCAGTATGGTCCAAGAGTGAAGGCACGCGTATATCAATGATCCGTCCACGCTTCCTCATCCGACTTACTGGCATTTTTGTTTAATTAATACTGCTAACTAAAACTTAGCAGAAAAAATTGACAAATGAACACGCATCAGTATTATATCAGTATTATGTTAACTACCTAAAATGTTGGAAACTATCCTTGAAAAAAAATGATTTGATGTTTATTTTAGTGTTTTAGTTTGGCTCAAGTCCCGCCCACTAACATGGAGGGGGTGGAGCTTATGACCTATACTGCAGCCAGCCACAAGGGGGAGCTCTACTTGCTTTGGCTTCACTTTTGAGGAGCTGTTCTGTCGTCCATCTTTACACAGTCTATGGTTCAAATAAATAATCTTATTTGTACTTGCATAAATTAGCTTGATTACCCAAACGCTACACAACTTATCATGATGTAGATTTTTGGTAGGAGTCAGGGGGAATTATTCTGCCATGTGGCTCCCATCTTTTGGCTGAAAGTTATTTGGTGTTTGCAAATAAATCTGACAGCAACCCTGCTTGTGTGAAGGACATTTAAAAACACAAACTCATTCTCCGCCAGTGGCCCACACGCTTGACAGCAAACGTTTTTGTCTCAGCTATGACTCAAAAACACCAAAACACGTAATCGTCTGGAACCTTGAAAAGCCGCCACATATACACCGTCTGCTACCTCTCACCGCTCTCCCATTTCCTCTCCCACCTGGATTCCAATTACGTCCCTCCCTCATCAAAACTCGGGGAACAGGAAGTCGTAAAAAACGCAGCCGGGTTTATTAGCTTCCCACATTTACTGCCCTCCTCTCCTCCTTTTCTCCGTTAACAACGCAAGCATTTTTTTTTTTTTTAATCTGGCTGACAAGACAACACTTTTTCTTTTTCTTTTTATCACCCCTCTGTTTGTTTATTGTTCCTCCATGATCAGGCCATTCAGTCCCGTAAATCGCAGACTTTAAAATATCGCTGGACGCAATAACCCGCCTCCTTCTCTGATATTATATCACCCCGGGCAGCCGCGGACCTGTTTTATGAAATATGCCTGCGTTTCATTGAGTGGCTTGTTTGTGCAGTAAAACCGTGGCAGTGAATCAAACTGCTGCTTTATAAAAATCAACTGAGGAGGAAAACTTTTATTTAGTAGTGACTGTAAACATATTAAACAGGTGAAACAATAAAAACTTGGACAATAACTCACCCAGTGACGACATCACCTGAGCAAGACTGAACTTTCTTTCCATTCGTCTTTTCCTGTTTGTTGGTTACTCTCTGACCCTTAGATCCTCCAACCAGCAGAGTTTTATAGTTGTTGAACCGACTCCTTTGCCCTTTTCTTCTGTCATTGTCAGTTCATTTCAGACTGACCTCCACCTTTATAGATTATTGTTAGTTTCAAGGCTCTTTTTTCTGTTTTCTGCTGCAGTTCTTCATCGTCAGCTCGAGGATACGTAACGCGAGCCTCCACCTTCACTTCGTCCCTCTCCACGGAGGAGCTGACCCC
This sequence comes from Chelon auratus, assembly GCA_030220025.1. Taxonomy (NCBI): domain Eukaryota; kingdom Metazoa; phylum Chordata; class Actinopteri; order Mugiliformes; family Mugilidae; genus Chelon; species Chelon auratus. The sequence continues at coordinate 1,045 of JASGAT010394551.1, read as the reverse complement.
AGACCACACCTCCCTGGACTCGGTGGCCGACAGCGGCCGCGGCAGCTGGACCTCCTGCTCCTCCAACTCCCACGACTCCTTCCAGAGCCTCCCCCCCTCCTCCTGCAGGCCCTGGGACCACGGCATCCACGGCCACCCGCTCTCCCACGCGCACTTCAAGCACACGCAGCTGGCCAGGTCGATAGCGGAGGTCGAGGCCGCCGCTCCGGCGTGGGCGAACGAGGACGCCGCCAAGCAGCCCTCCAGAGACTCCAGCTCGGAGCTGTCCGGTCAGCTGCGGCAGAGCTGGGCGTCGTCCAGCTCGCTGTCGGACACCTACGAGGGGAATTACGGCACGATAAAGAGGCGAAACCCCTCGGAGCACCCCCCCTCGCCGGCCAACGAGGAAGGAGGGCAAAGCACAGACCCTGCCTACAAAACGGTGACATCAAGCACAGAGAAGGGCCTGATAGGTGAGGGATCAGGATGAGAGTGTGATTCCTTTGGAGCCCAGTGAAGCAAAGTTTATCGAGGCCTCTGTCCACATTTTATATTTGACATAGATGCAGTCGGTTTACATCTTGAAATCCCAAACTGATCTGGTCTAAATTTATCTTCTGGGCCTCCTGCTGTAGTGTTGTGATAAAAATGTGACTGTCTCTGCAGTTTGATTTATTAGGGTAGCATAACCTTTTTATAATCATAATACAGTTTACACTGGGTTGTAGAGAAGAAGATCAGATGGAGTCAAACGGAGAATCGGCTGAATATTTGAGATTTTGATAATCGATTAATTGTTTGAGCCATTGTCACATCAGTTGTGAGAATTTGCGGACATTTTGTTTTACATTGTTTTAAGTTGAGACATTTTTTTCCTCTACTTTTTTAAGTACCAAACAATTAATCGATTCATTCAACCCTTTAACACCTCAGCTTAAAAATGTCCACTTGGACTCTTTTTCGGCTTATTTTCACTATAAAAAGGTCAGAAAATGTCCTGTGAGCAAATGCTTTGGTGTATTTTTTTCCCCAAATACCTAGAGCATTCAGTATCTGGCAGTTATTT
>JASGAT010394546.1:0-21006 GCA_030220025.1 Chelon auratus | reverse complement strand
TCTGTCTGTCTGTCTGTCTGTCTATCTATCTAATTAGGTTTGTGAGTGGAAGGGCTGTTAGGACGAGGAGCCAAGGCCGTAAAACGATTCAAATTCTTGAATTGTTTATTCTTGATAATAAACCTCTTCTTGTCACGTGAACTGCGGCCCATAGAGCATAAGCAACAACGTACACGCTCATTCCAGAAATAAATCATTGCCTTCTTCCACTGACGTCCAAGGTCACTCAGCTGAAACCCCGTCTGCGTCGATGCATCACAAGTCCCTCTGTGCCATTAAGGCTTTGTACCGTCTTCATTCGTGTCTGACGTTCTTCAGTAAGAGGCAACAAAACAAGACAAGCCAGCACAGGTCACCTACTCCCCCAAAATGCCCAGCGTTCAGTCTGTCACACTGACCCACATGCGCACGCACTGGCGCACTCACGTGCAGCGGCACCCGGTCTGATTAGCAAAACCTGCAGTGACCTTGTCGATACAACACGCAGCCTTCGTTGCTGCGTTACCATGGTGAGGTAAATTGGAAATGTGAAATATGTGCACGTGAGTTGCTTTACTGCCGCTGAGGCAGACAAGGTTAGATGTACAGGCTGAGAAGAAGAAGAAGAAGAAAGAAGAGGCAGAAGAAGGAGACCCTGTGCTTTTCTTATTGGGTTACGTCGGATGTCAACAAACCCTCAAACTGTAACTAGGACTATGTTAATGTTAAACTGTTTTTAATGCATTTTCTTCCTTTTTCAGATTATTTAGGGCCCATACTAGTTTTATATTAACTTCGGATTTTTCTGGCGCAGTCATCAAAGCAGTAATCTCTAACCAGAGTTCCTCAGGGAAACAACAAGTTTATTCCTGGCAAGCAGATTTCATGCAGATGCTGGCTGTTTTTTATTTATTATTTATTTACTAGTTATGTCACTTATTCGTGTTATCATTATATTTTTTATATACTTAGCTAAGGCACAAGCAGCTAAATCGTATTAGCTACATAGTATTGTATGCCTCCTAGCTCAGTATCCTTCCTCTACCTGTATGTTTGCATTTACAGTTGGACTCAACTCCTTTGCATTTGAAAATGTACACCAATCAGGCATAACATTATGACCACCTTCCTAATATTGTGTAGGTCTGCCTTGTGCTTTCAAAACAGTTGTGACTCATCAGAGAATGGACTGTGGTGTCTGGCAACAGAATGTTGTGAGTGGGGACCTTTGGGTCCTATGGGTTGAGGTGAGGGGCTTCTGTGGATCATCTCACAAATCAGTTTGGGATCTAGTGAATTTGGAGGCCAGGTATTGTGCTGTTCTTCATGTTTGTTTGTTTTTGAGTTGTTCCTAAACTGTTTTTGTCATTGCTTTGAGGTGGGAGTGCCTGGTCTGGTCTAGGTGGGTGGTACATGTCTAAGTAACATCCACACCCCAGGTGCCAGGTCCAAACATTTCCCAGCAGAACATACAACAAACATGATATTGTCCCAGGATGGTCAATGTTATTTACGTCTCCTGATCGGTATATATTTTTCCTTGACTAAAATTAAAAGGAACTGTAATTTCTTGATATTTTCAAATCCTTAGTTTTCTTTCTTGTAAATATGACGTTCGACAAGCTTCCTCCTAGTGATACAAGTGTTTCTGTGGCTAAAATGTTTAATATTAATTCCGTCATTCAACGTAGTGTGCGCAAATTCAGGCAGCAGGGCAGACAAGATCAACTGGAAAGCGCTCTCTATTAAGTTACTTCTGTTGCGAAGCAGACAGGAATAATATGCGGTGGATCCTCACTCGACTGAGTTAATTGTTATTCTGATGAACCTTCGCTCTAATCCTCGGTGTTGTACGTGCAGCAGTTTGTTGTGTTTCTGTTAATTTGTAAGTATTTCAAACATGCAGACCGAGCGCTTTCTTCCTCTCACGTCAGATAAACATCCACAAGTCAGCTTCCTCACAGCCATGGGAAGTGAGACTTACTGATGAAACTGTTTTTTTGACAGATGAGTCCTTGTGTGGGGGAACAGCATGAAGACACAATGTCCCACCGCTGCACACAAAGTACGCCTGACTAACACACCCTCCGTCAACATATAGGAAGGCTGTGAATGTCAGAAAATCTGCTGCGGTGGTGGCGGTAGTGTTTTGAGAAAAAGGCTGCATGGGAAGAGATAAAGGCCTCTTTCTCATAATATCTTGTGTTTGTCTAGTTCTTGTTTTGTATCTTCCTTGTGTGAACAAGTGGAGTCTGCATAAACGCAGGTGCACGGGTTGTTTTATCCAGATGCAAATATGAATTTATCTGCTTACTCCTCCTGCTCAAGGTTTACGTCCCACCGTTGCCTTAGAGTGCTGCCCTGGCGAGTTTTCAGGCTCTGGGATCTGCAAAGCATCTGGAGACAGTTTGGCGCTATAATAAAAACAAAATGAATTGAAAGGAACAACTGATAGTCAGCTGAGTCAACTGAGAAACAACAGGCACTTGCATAACGCACTCGTCTGCCCGCCCACTTTCCTTTCCCCCTTCCTCTAAGCCGTCACTTTAGTCTCTTGAACTTAAATCCCTTCTCATTCTCTCTAAAATCCCTCCATCCATCCACCCATCCATTCCACACCCCACCCCCACCTCTAATTACATTATTCATGGCACATCCCTTCGCTGTTGTCACACCGTTCCTCTTTAGCTTGGCTCCCTCTGAAACTCTCAATTACACAGTCACGCTCGGATGGAAAAAGTAAGGAAGATGCGGAAGAGAGGTGACTGAAAGGAAGACGTGGAGGGATGCCAGTGAATGGAAGAAAAGGAGGGATGAAAAGAATCTCTCCTCTCTTCTCCTCTCCTCTCTATTATGTGCCACAGACATATTGGCCGACAGATAGCAGTCAATGCCACATTTCGATTGGTCCATTCACCAGAGCAGCAAAAAGAGGAAGCTGTAATTACCCACACAGGACGAGTCTTATGACTGACCCACTTTCCCCTGAATAGACCGAAATGTTACATTAGCATTTAACGCGAGCGGTTCAACCCTGGCATCGCTGCGTATCCTGTTCTGCTGTGGAGGATTTGCGTGAGATTCTTTTGATTCCCTCCCGGGGAGCTGCAGTGACTGAGCATCCTCAGTTGTGTTGTTTTAGTAAATCAGCATACGGTTCACGCCTGTTGCTCTTATGTAACCATAGATTTGCATTTTTAATTTTCTTGACAAAAGTATAGGATTTATTTATTAAAGTCTTCCAGCCTTTGTAAAATACTTCTTCAGCCTCAGCTGACCTTCTGCAGGATAGGCAGTGATAACATTAATAACACTGATCATTTTGTGACAATTCAGTGTTCTGCTGGGAAACTTTTGAACCTGGCATTCATTCATGTGGATGTTACTTAGACATGTAGCACCCACCTAGACCAGACCAGGCACCCATAGCAATGACACTCCTTGATGCACAGGGTCTCACACAAAAATGATTTAGGAACAGCTAAAAAAAAATACATGAAAAACAGGACAAGTTATTGAACTGGCCTCCAAATTCACTAGATCCCAAACTGCTCACGTATCTGTGGGATGATCCACAGAGGCCCCTCCCCTCAACCCGTAGGACCCAAAGGCCCTCACTAACAACATTCTGTTGCCAGACACCACAGGACACTCTCAGAAGGCCCATATCCATTCTCTGATGAGACACGATTGTTATGGATTCACAAGGGAGACCTTCACAATATTAGGAAGGTCGTAATGTTACGCCTGATAGGTGTAATTGGTGCATAAAGACCTGTTTACAAACTAAAATGCTCAAAATTGTACTAGTGGGTTTTGTAACCACTTACACCACTACAGTGATTGAGGACAGACAAGTGCATTATCACGTCAAAAATGTGCTGTCAGAAGTTGCTGGAATCCGCAAGCCTTGTCCTCCCTGAGCTGAATGTGTTCCTCCTCTCACCCTCCGCTCACCCTCCTCTCACCTTTGCTTCCTCTACCTCTCTGTCAAACACGCCCATGTACTCGCATGCGTGCAAACACGTACACACACTGTTCTCGCACACTCTGTGTTCCCGCTCGGTGGAAAACAAAAACCTGAACAGGCACGTAATTGGGCGATCAGCATATCAACAGCGTTTTTGTTTTTTTGTTTGTTTGGGGTTTTTTTTGTTTTTTTGGAGGGAGGAATGTGCAGACTAAATAGCACCACGGCCAGAGAGGAGGACCAGAGTGGTGACAGAGGAAAGTACAAGGGACAAAAGAAATTAGATCGCCAGGCAGCGGTCTGGCTGAATCCAGTTAGATCTAAACTGAACAGACGGAGAAGCTTCTTCTTTTTCCGACTGCACCGCATGAAGAGTGACGCAATGCAGGCTGCCTTAAATTTTAAAAAGTCAGAAATGTGGGAGGTCTGCAGTGTTTTTATTAACTGATTTAAACTCTTTATTTCTTCATAGTCCATCCCCCGTCCTCTGTTGTTCTCTGTATTCATGATAACCCAAGACAAAAATGGAAGCACTGGAAGCAAGAAAATAATATTTTCATCACTGCCTCTGTGCTGCAGATGTGAGTGGGCGTGAGGGAGAGAGTGAAGGAAGGGCGACAGTTGTTGTTGGTGCGCACAAATGAGAACCTTCACAGACAAACGCTGGTGTTCGCGTGGTTACCCCATATTGTACAGTGTATGTTTATGAAAGGGAGAGCCAGGGTGGGAGAAAGAGACAAACGGAAAGAATGAGGAGGGATTAACAAAGGGTGTGTTAGCGTGTATGTGCAAAACTAGCGAGTCTCATTGGCCAGATGAGTTGTGTTTGCGACAAAGGAGGGTTGAGAGGTGGTAAACCCAGAGATTAGGTCTGTTGGCCAACACAGCACCAGGCCCCAGGGCGGGCTTTCTGGTTGGCTTACTGGAAGGATGGAGCACATGTGTCATTTGGATCTTGTTTGGGAGACGGATGGGCTGGTGTTTGCGCGCTGCAGTCACGCTCGTCGCCGCGAACCTCCACTTTTTGCAAACTCTAGAAAGCTACAGCAGAGAAAACACACCCACGCTTAGAGACAGGCAGACACCCTTCAAGTGGTTCAGCTGGTGCGCAAAAACTGCCATATGGTGAGGGATTGTCACAGAAATTGTCAAAAAAAATGCCGAGCTGTTCGCACAGGATACGAGAACACTCGCTCGTTCTGGCACCTTCTAGCCAGTTACACATGCAAGGCGTTTTTTGAGAACAATCGAGAGAATGCTAGAGGAGGGAGGCAAAGGCACGGCTGACTGCTCGAGGCAACGCAGGATGGAGAAAATTATTAGTGTGAAAGCGGGTTGTTGCTCAGCGCTTCATTCCTTCCTGTAAATGTAGCTTTTGTAGCTCTCATTGATCTCTCTTGACATCTCCTCCTTTCAATGACAGATTTTGTCTTGTACTGCCTGTTGAAACACTTTATTTAGCTGAGCTATTTCATTTCTAATTAAAAAAATAAATAAATAAAAAAACGCAAATGCAGTCTTGAATTTCTAAAAGTGCTTGGTGGCGAAAAGACGAATCCATATGGCTGGGAAAGGACTGCTGCTGTGTGCACCTGCCTGTCCCTTCCTGAAATCCTCAGATAAGATGAATTGGAGACTGTATTTAACACAAAATAAGCCTTTCTTCTACCCTCTGCTTTCCTGTTTTTGTCATTAAATATTGTACACCAGTCAGGCATAACATTATGACCTTCCTAATCTCTCCCTTGTGCATCCAAAACAGTTCTGTCTCATCAGAGAATGGACATGGGCCTTCTGAGGGTGTCCTGTGGTGTCCGGCAACAGAATGTTGTTAGTGGGCGTCTTTGAGGGGAGGGGCCTCTGTGGATCATCCCGCAGATAGTTGATCAGTTTGGGATCTAGTGAATTTGGAGGCCAGGTCAACACCTTGCGCTGTTCTTCATGTGTTTTGAGTTGTTCTTAAACCATTTTTATGTGTGTCAAGGATTGTCATTGCTATGGGGTGGGGGTGCCTGGTCTGGTCTAGGTGGGTGCTATGTCTAAGTAACATCCACATGAATGAATGACAGGTCCAGAAGTTTCCCAGCAGAACTTTGTATTGTCTCAAGATGTTCAATGTTATTTACTTCTCCCGGTCATAATGTTGTGGCTGATTGGTGTACATACCATGCGCTTACTTGTTGCATAGTCAAATCTGTGTCATACCTTATTTTTAGCCACCAAGGAACATTTTGTTCCTCACCCAAAACATTTCATTTTCATAAACAAGGGGACATATATTGTCCATGAAACTTTCCCCTATCTCTTTGTTTTATTATCTGAACTGTGCAAGTACAATCGAGAAGAACATAATGTCAATTTCTCACAACTAGATTTGTTGCAAAAAGGATATTACACAACTGGTGTCCATTGCATCATTTGGTTTTTGTCAGGTTTGCTGAATCTTTGCACCCACTGCCTCAGGCAGTGTTGATTCCTGCCCAAACTTCACCTTAAGAGCAGACAAACTGGTTGCCCGAATGAGTTCTGTAGGACAAAGGCTTTTAGTATGAATGCTGTAAAAGAAGCCGTGTTAACAGACACTTTGGGGAATATTTGTGTTTTTAGGAAGGAATTCTTAATAGTAAAAACCAGAAGTAAAAAAATGAATCATAACACAAGATTTCCTGTCCACTCCCACGAAAACAAAATAGTTTGAGTAAGAGTGTGATCTGTGATGTGAGGCAAGATTTGGAGTCGGAACAATCACAACACAAGATCCATGCCTGCCAGTCAACCAAGTAAATCATTGATCGACTGCTGTTAAATCAGAACTTTGTTGGCTTGGTGGTTGCCTTAGGACAGCGTTGAGTCAGTGTGCAAATGTCCTAACCTGTTTCTCTTTCTTCTAGTGATTGTTAAGTAAGGTCAGCTGTAGTGTATTAGGGAAAAAAGATTCAAAACAGAAGTGAAAGTTGTTTTATATTTGAACATGATATCTGATTAAACTCCATGACATGCAATAAAAAAATAACTCGTTAATTATCTTTAATCATTTACACTTTTACAGTCAGAGGGTCACAGAGGTTTATTTAAATGCTGACCTGCTGAAACCGGATTATTGACGTGCAAACAAATCCGCCGGCCAAGCCACGTTTGACTCTGTCCACTGCTGTTTTGTCAGAGTTTCATCTGATGTTTGCTTTAATAGCAGGTCACAGCATGTGGGACAGAAGGGACACTTCCTATACACTTTGGTGTTTTCTCATCTTTGTCTGCTCCTGCACCCTATTTCCAGGGAACTGAGATTGGGAATTTCACAAAGTGAGTGCCAAAATACACCGACAGAATACTTTGGGATGAGTCAGTCACAGCTCGCACACATGCATAATAGAAATGATATGAAATCAGTGTGTGAGTGAGTGTTTTAACAACGTCTTTATTGTTTTTGTCCTGTGTGAGCTTGTTAGGAACAGGATGTGCCTCTGCAGTCAGTTTTTTTTTTTTTCAACTTAGAAAAGATGTGATTTATTTATGTTGAGACATGTTGTGTAATCACTGCCAGGCCGGATATGCCACCGTGCATTTTGCCTCCCTATTTGTTTGTCATGCAAAATATCTCAGCAGCAGATGCCCTCTGCCTACATCTCATTAGCAAATCTTGGTTACTGAGGTCTGGATTCTTATTTGAATGCGTCCATGAAAATTTCCATCCACATCACCCTTTAAAGACCAAGTGAAATTACCTCAGACGACTTCTACTAGTCACTTTTACTGAGCCGTGTGTTGGCGTCATGCTTAATTGTGACCTTTAATGAGCCCTTTTTATTTTCTGGTTGTCATGTTCTCATTTACTATTCTTTCTTGTCGATGAGCTACGGCACGGCATGGTGCACTAGCTCCCCCTACTGCCAAAACATGCGAATTGAACTGAAATGCATTGTTTGCAAGAAGAACTCAATAGAGAGCAAAACAATAGAGAGCAGAGGGTGGTGGATGTCGTTCATGATGCACTGAATTTTGTTCAAGGTCCTTGCATCTAGCACCGATGTCAGGGAGCCCTACCACAGAGCCCGCCTTCTGTATCAGCTTGTCCAGGTGCAAGGTTCCCTTCTTCTTGATGCTGCATCCCCAGCACACCACAGCATAGAAGAGGGCACTGGCAACGATGGTCTGGAAGAACATGTGCAGCAGCTTCCATCAGATATTAAACGACCTTAGCCTCCTGAGGAAATAGAGATGGCTCTGACCTTATTTGTATGCTGAGTCTGTGTTAGCCGACCAGTCCGGTTTGTGATCCAGATGTAGACCCAGGTACTTATAGGTCTGAACCACCTCTACACACTCCCCAATGATGGTTACAGGCTGCAGGTGGGCCCTGAACTTCTGGAAATCCACTACCATCTCTCTTTTAGCTGTATTTTAGCTGTATTTCAGACTGTTCTGAGCCAAGCTGGGTAAGATAGGATAAAATAAGATAATCCTTTAATTTACCCCACAGTGGGGAAATTTCCATGTTACAGCAGCATATAGTTAAGGATAGTGTACAAGACAAGAAAAATTACGTTATGAAAAATAGCAAATTAAATACAACAGTAGATCTCTTGGGAGCAGGTTTAGTTTTACAGGAAGGACCTCCAGTTACGCTCCTTCACGCAGCATGGGTGAAGGCGCTGCCCAGTGCTGTTGCAGCGCCACGGAGGGAGTGAGACTGGTTTTCCACCGGCGCTGACCGCTTTGCTTCCATCCTCCAACGCCCACCACCTCCACAGGCTCAAGAGGGACAACCCAGAACTGAGGCAGCCTTCTTCACCAGTCTGTTCAGTCTCCTTTCTGCCTCTGAGATGCTGCTGCTCCAGCAGACCGCTCTACAGTATATAGCTGAAGCCATCACAGAGTCATAGAAGGACCTTAGTGTCCTTAGCAGGTAGAGTCTGCTCTGGGCTTTCTTATAAATTGCATTAGCATGGTCAGACCAGTCCAGGTTTTGACAGTTTTAGATAGTTAATGTATTTATGGCATCACATCATGCTGCTCACTTGTGCCCTGAATTGCTCCCCAGAGACAAATAAAGTTTTCTGAATCTGATTCTTATCTAATTTCTCAAACACAGAAGTTGAATACATGTGAGCATTGTATTAACTTTCATCAAAATGTGCAAGCGTTGACTTGTCTAATGTGGGAAAACACAAGTGTAAATAATAAAATTATTTATGTGAATTCTGTTCAGCTGTGTTTTGTTTTAGATCCTCTCTGTTGCGCATCTGTAGTTTTGCTAATGATTAAAAAACATCATTGCTTTTCCTGTTGCAACTGACCAGGGAGCTGTAGTTTTCCTAGAATCCTTTCCACTATGTGCTTAAAGCTCTTTGCATTGTAGGATGCCAGAACAGAGAACAGTGGTCAGGGCAGGGTTGCTGAAAAGTCAGATGGAATTTAACCCGACAGACGTGACACGTTGGATAGTTTAATCCCGGACGAGCCCTCAAATTATGTCTCACTTTGAGAGAGGGGATGAAAGGAGCAACAATTAAAAGTGACTGGGAATGAAAGAGCAGAGAAACTTAACTGTAAATCACTGTAAACATGTCAAATGTACTGTGACTGAAAATTACGACCCAAACAAAAGCACAAACAGCTATAACTACAGACTGAAGAATAAAGCAAAACACATGAAGACCTGACTCTGTCCAGTTCTCTTTTTTCCTGGTTTTATGCTCCCTCTCTCTCTCTCTCTCTTTCTCTCTCTCTCTCTCTGACAATCAAATGACCTCAGGTGCACTAAATCACCTGCAGGAGGAGCACCACCTGGAGCACGTAAGAGAAACGTAGAGGCAAGAAATGTGCACTCAGAACATAACTAATGAAACAACAAATGAAAATCATCAGTAAGTTGAAGAGTGATACAAAGAATTTTTGGCTTTCTAAAATTGCTTTTAGTGTGTATCTAGCTGCACTTAAGTTTTGAACAATGGGTGTACTTTGACCAAATCCTCCTCCGGTGCACATAGCATCAGTAAGATGTTAAAATAGTCCTGTCTGGCTGAAAATATAACTATCTGATATTTTTAATTATTAATCATCTGATGTAAGTGCACCTAAATTGAACTGCTTAGTAGGTTAGGGTGTTTCTTCCAACCCAGGGGTCAGGGCCCTCCAGAGGTCACAAGACAAATATGAGAGGTCACAAGGCCTATTTTGCACTTTTCCATAATCTTTAGAATCCAACTGGGCCTTTCTATGTGGAGTTTGCATGTTCTCCCTGTGTCTGCTTGGGTTCTCTCCAGGCACTCTGGCTTCCTTCCACCGTCCAAAGACATGCTGGTTAGGTTCATTGGTGATTCTAAACTGGCCATAGGTGTGAGTGTGAGTGGTTGTCTGTCTCTCTGTGTTAGCCCTGTCATAGACTGGAGACCTGTCCAGCTAAGATAAGCTCCAGCGGACCTCCAGAGGACAAGCGAGTGAATGAATGAATGCTGTTTTTAGCCTCAGTCACTTAAACAAAACCATATGAGACGTTTAGAGGAGGAAATGCCTGTTGGAGCGGTGGAACTGTTAAAAGCTCATTTGAAATGATTGTTTGGAATAAGTTACTGAAGAAGAAGTTGGACAGCTTTGGTGTAATTATGATTAAAATGCTATATAAATACAAAGTACATCCAGCTGTCAGATTAACGCAGAGGACTAAGAGGTTCCATGCTTCAGTGAGGTTAAGTTACAACCACTAGATGGGAGTACAGGGCTCTGTATCACTGCATGGCTACTGTCACCCACTGTCTCTTTTCAGCTTGTCTCGTCTATTTCAGATTGTCATACTTTCAAGGTTCATGCTTTAAGGTTTAATTCTTGAAATAAAAAAAAACGAACACAAAACTTTTTTTTTCGTGCGTAAGAGCTGCAACAAAGACACTGTTGGTGTAGATTGTAAATCTGTATAAAATGATGCATTTATCACCGTTAAATGATAATGTGACACATCAAAGCGCTGCGTTTCTTTGTGCAACGCAGTAAAGTGACTGTGGCAAAGCTAATTGCGCACACGGCTCCCTAGAAGTTGCCCAAAACATCTCGTCCAATCACAGCCCCGCATGGTGTGCATGGGGACGTAGTTTGCGCCTTGGAGACTTTTCTGGCCAGCTGAGAGGTGGTCTTTGTATGACAGAGCTGAACAAGGGCTCCTGACTCTGCAGATCTGAGAGAACAGGCACTGCCACAGCTGCTGGGATCACAAGTTTAGCTCACAGAGAGAGGTGAGAGGCTGCACCAGACTGCAGAAGAAGTCACAGGGACTCAGCGCGGAGAGATTCCGATTGCACTTTTTTTTTTTGGCTCATTCTGTGTATTACACAAATAGTTTTAAGTCATTTTCAGTGCATTTTTGAGAGCCCGATGTCTCTGCCTTTATCTCGAGACTCACCCTAACGTTGCCACTGGCGAGAACATAACATCCGAGAACTCTGCCTGAGAAGACTCTTGGATCAGAAATGGGCACCAGGCTGCTGCGGCTGTCGCTATTTCTGTCAGTGGCGTTTTGCGCCGGGCAAGACGCAGGCACCGGGGCCGCAAAGGAGGACATCCCGGAGGGCGCATCCACCCTGGCATTCGTGTTTGACGTGACCGGCTCCATGTATGACGACCTGGTCCAGGTTATCGAGGGTGCATCCAAGATTTTGGAAACATCCCTGAGCAGACCGAAGAGACCTTTGTACAACTTCGCCCTGGTGCCCTTCCATGACCCAGGTAACCCAATGAACAGACGAGTTTCGAACACATAACTCTGTATTGGTCAGTTTGTTTAATCCCCTCATGACTCGTTGTACTTTTCTTTAAAACGAGTGTGCGTGTTTTGAGATTATTTGGACTCCCCTCTTTGCAGTCGAAACAAAAAGCAGTCAGAAAAGTGAGAAATCTGATAGTTTGCTCACAATCCGCCCTTTGAATGCCTAATGCTCCTCACACCTCCAGAGGAGGGACCTGGGGGATTTCGTCTCCGCGCACAGATGTTCAGGCTGGCGGTCACTATCATTAGCATTCCGCCAGGGTTAGTGTGTGGCTTTTGGTTTGCAAATGCAGCTTGATGATTATCATCAGCTTTGGGTGCTCTCTCTCTCATTCTGGGGCAATATCTCATTGGTCCATGTTAACAGTAACACTGGTTTGTAGGTCAGAGGCACAGGCAGTCCCATAGGAATAAGAATTTGTAAATGGCAAAGCGGTGTTACATACTCAGGACTCACTCAGGACTCACAGTTAGGAAGAGTTGGGTCCACATGAGCAGCAGTGTGGGAGCATGGCAAACCAAAGTTACTGGAGAACTGCTGTTTGCTGTTTGGATTCACAGCCATAGATTTACTCAAGTTCCTGCAATGCTCATTTTCTGAAAGAGAGAGAGAGAGTGGAGAGAAGATAAGTCATTTAGCAGCTTATTAAAATACAGACCAGGGCTGCTGTTATGCCATATTTCAGATATGGATGCAAGAAGGAGAAGGTTCACCTGCGAAAATGTACATTCAACAACAGGAACAGATTAGATTCTACTTTATTGTCATTGAGTTAGAGTACAGGTACAACAACATGTAGTTTGGCATCTAACAAGAAGTGCAGAAAACACCAAATTAACCTAAAAGCAGGGAACAAGCTATGACTATTGTATAAAGCAGGTAAGTATTCTACAATAGTACAATAGTAATACGAACAGAGTGGTTAGGGTGCATGTCTGCTGCAAAAATCTTACTAAAACACAACTCACACTCTAGTTTTAAAGAATCTATCTGCCACATGGGCCCCCAGCCCCCGCCCACCCTTTATGATCTATACGTTTTGAAATCTGCATTATCTAGTCCAAAAGTGCGCTCAGTAATTACAGGGACAAAAAAACGATCCCAGAGATCTGAGGCAGAAGGAAAGAGGTGAAGAGACAGAGGTGATCTGTGTGTGAAGACGCAGATTCCTATTCCAGATGTTTTTTCTCTGCTAAATTTCAGCGTGTCACAAATTCTTACGAGGCACATTTCTTTAATCACAGACTCGATCTACCAGCTCTGTTTCCAGAATAATAACCATATTCAAAGGGGGAAATATGCTCAGTGTACACAAGTGCAACAAATGGTGATTTCATTATCGTGTGCCCCCGAGGGGAAAGTAAATCTGAGATCATTAGCAGATGATAAAAGAGCTCTGGGTCTTGGACAAAGCAACAGTAGTGAGAGAACGCTGTAATTATGAGCGGTATCTAACTTCGGGACTTGGTTTATTGGAAAAGTTGCTCTGACGAGGAAGTCATTAAAGGATTTTCTGTTAACAGCAAACAGCAACAGCTTGATTCAGACACTCGGTGTTGACTCCTCGTCTTTGTGTTTGTCCCTCACCAGCAAGTGACGTTCGTTTGCTTCTTAAAACGTTTACGAGGATGTCAGAATGTGTTCTCCCAAACCCCCCCGGGGTATACAGGAATGATTAGCACAGCACACTGCGAGCAGGGGTAGCTGAACATTTCGCCAAATGTTGTTCTGACCCCGTCTCTCTGCCTCGCTTTCTGTCCTTTTCCAACAATACCCCAGACCCTTGGAGAGAATCGGTTTTGTTTTCATTGGGGCTTTTATTTAGAGTTTGTTTCATTCTGACATGGAACCATTTTCTCCGTCCTGGAGCGATAGCGCTGTCCCTCCTGTTTGATTTGGCTCCTTTTAAATCAAAGCTCCCCTTTTTATTTACACTGCAATCTGACACGGTAAACATTAGAGTGTGTGTTTGTAATCTGGGTTTCTGTCGGCCTCTGTGCGTGTTTGCCTGTGCGCTTGTGTGTGTGTGTGTGTGTGTGTGTGTGTGTGTGTGTGTGGAGCAAGAGTGTCAGGAGGATGCCTGGATATTGGGGTCAGGCCAGTGTGGGAAGATCAGTCAGGAAGCCTCCCCCCCTCTTTCCTCCATCCTGCAGGGAGAGAGAGAAAGAAAGAGGATACTTCACAAGTTATTTTACTGAGGTACAGGGTTTGTGTATTCAGCACGACTTTCTGAGAACACTCCAGTGAAACTTCACTTTTTTGAAATGGGCTTTCACTCTGCGGTGTAGTCCTGGATTGCTCGTGCAGTAGTTCTGAACAGCTCTCTTCTGTCTCCTCTGTTTAGGAGAATGGATAATCAGTCATTAAGGAGTCCAGTTTTCAAAAGTCAAAGGTGTATTGCAAACAGACTCACTGGACTCACGCAACATTTATTTGAGAATTTACAGCCAAATAAACTTTATTTCACAACAGTCCCGCCATTCCCAAGCCAGGAAACGTGGCCTCGATCCCAGGACTCACGGCTACTTGCACGGTTTTCCAATTAGCCATTTGTAAAGGAACTCCACAATGCACAAAGATGACATGAAATCACACGAGTATTCATGTGTGACCACAAGAATCCTGCATCTGTCGGCGTCCTTGCGTACACATGCTCGTTCTTGTAAATCCTACCTTGCTGTGAGAGGGTGTGTTCGTGTGAGTCTTATACGTGCTCGTGTGAGTGTTTAATTGGCTGAGGTTGAGACGGGTCAGAGCTCGTTGCTTCGGGTCAGTGGGGGACCTGACGCACACATAGTCATAGTCGCAAACACTCAGTGACACTTGCTGGCTGTGCTGGCTGCGCAACCCTTCCATAGCGGATGCGGAAGCACAAGCAGTGACAGAAGTTTAACTCTTGACTAAGTGGTTTAATTTAAGGGTGAATCCACATCAGATGGAATGTGTCTGAGCGTTTTTCCTTTGAAATGGGTGTTTCAAATACGCTGCACTTGCACAACAATGCCATTATGTTTAGTATTTGTTTGCAAAGCCTGTGCATTCATATCATTCCTGTAAATGCTCTCCTGTCTTGTCCTGTCCTGGAACATCACTGATATTTAATTTGATGGTGAAACATACAAAAGGACAGCACTTCTTGCTTGTCATATATTTCTGTTAACATATAATAAATAGAGATACAAACTCATTTAGTATTAATGGAACGCCTTCACCTTTAAAGTGAGCGTTGATCTACTTCAGGCACAACATTAAAACCACTGACAAGAGAAGTAAATAACATTGACCATCATGTCACAATGCAATGTTCTGCTGGGAAACTTTTAGACCTGACATTCGTGTGAATGTTACTTAGACATGTAGCACCCACCTAGACCAGACCAGGCACCCCCACCCCATAGCAATGACACTCCTTGATGACAGCAGCCATCCCCAGCAGGATGCAGCCTGAGACAGGGACACACACAAAACACTTTAGGAACACCTCAAAAAACATAAAGAACAGAACAATGTGTTGACCTGGCCCCCAAATTGATCAAGTATCTGTGGGATGATCCACAGAGGCCCTTCCCCTCAACCCATAGGACCCAAAGGCCCCCCACTAACAACATTCTGTTACCAGACACCACAGGACACCCTCAGAAAGCCCATGTCCATTCTCTGATGAGTCACAACTGCTTTCGAGGCACAAGGGAGACCTACACACTATTAGGAAGGTGATCATAATGTTATGCCTGATCGGTATACATCTACAAAAAAATAGACAAAACTGAAAAACATCCTACATCTTCTTTTGCTTCTGTTCTATTGATATCTGGTGTTTGTTTGTACTGTGGAGATTTGTTCCGCTCTGACTTTTCATGCCAGCCATCTTTAGTTAGAAGGACACGCACCAAAGCCCGGGGCGTGGAGTGACGAGAGGAGATGATGGAATAGCTTCTACCGGCTCTACAAGATCAAAGGCGTTGGGTCTCAGAGCTCCCCTTGTTGTCATTCAGCGTCCTTTTCTCCCGTCCCCTCTTCCCTTTGTTTCCTTCTTCACAGAGCAGCAGTTTTTGTCTGAGGCACCCCACCCGTTTGAGATTACAAGGAGCCTGCGTTTAGCTGGACAGAGTCAATAATGATGCTATTAGGCAGGAATGCCAAAGGAGAGAGGTGGAGGTTTTTGGGAGAATTAGAGGAGGAGAGAGGAGTGACTACAAGGAGCGTCTGCATGTTCTGATAGACCGACCCTGGAATATGTACATGGTTCTTAATGTTTAGAGCTGTGCACGCACCTTCTGATGTGGCCAATGTGTTCTTAGTGCAATAGTTTCCACTCCATTTAGCTTTGTAATTGTTGCTGAGGGTTGATCTTTCATCTTGGGAGGCAGCACATACCTGAGGACTGCTGCAGAAACGCTTTGGCCTTTCTGTTACCTGTTTGTTGAGGTCGAAGTATGACAGCCTCAGGGGTTCCAAGGCTAATTAAGGTTCAAGGATGTTGTCCGTCTATCAATGCAGATGACCTTTAGATACACTAGCTGACATAAATCCAGTTGAAATTAAGGGTTGTACCGACTAGTCGACTTCACTGCTGGGCCATGCCGCTTTAACCAGGAAGTCGACTGGTCGCCGATCACATGACAATAACAACACGGACGCCTCTGAGAGGACAAATGAGGAGCCCAGTGGGTCATTGCAGCAAACTAGCGTGTGGAAATACTTCACTAAAGATGAAGCCCATTCTACCGTGCCATGCAGAATATGTAAGTCAGTCAGTCAACAACTTCACCAAACGTCCTGCGGTAACGGAGAGAATGAGGCTCTAAATCTACAAGTTGTTGGTGAATTTGTCTAAAGTCATTAGACCTTTAGCTGCTGTACACAGAAAAGGATTGACTATTGACGATGCCGATTAATATAGGCTAAACATATCTGAAGGACACAGTACTGCCAAGCTCATGTGTTTATGTTCAGTTCTGTTGTTAGTTGACATTGTTGTCGTGGTTGTAAAGTGTGTGTGTTTTTTTTGTCCTTGATGTCAGTGAATGCACCATACGAGCAATGAAGCTTATGGTAGATTTTGCCGAGCGAGAGCCGCATATTACAAGTGTCAGACTGATGGTTTTTACGGTGATGGCATGGGCAGAAAAGCCTCCATACCTTTGTGTGAAATGCTACAATATGTATTCGGGTCAAGACAATAGATTTCATTGTTGCTAAGCATTACTTTCCTTTATGTTTTTATGTGTAACGTCATTGACTAGTCGAAGTCGACTCGACTTTCATCGCATATTATGAGTAACCCATTCAAGAAGCAAAGTTTTTTCCTCACTATGATGGGTTCATTTCCCTTTGTACTTGTTTTCTAACCTCCACTGAACTCTGAAAGCTCACCCTGAGGTCTTGAGGTTTCATGTGCCCCGGTTTTGACCTGCATGTCTCTTTGACATCACTGTCTGGACTCTTGCCGATATCCTCTTGACCTTTCGGGGCTGGATTTTGTTTGAGTCTTCTGTCTTACTTCCCTGATCACGGAGACATCAACCTGGGGCAAATGGCAGCGGCTCAAAAGTAAAAATAGATATTTGACCTTAACCTTATGTCCTTAATAACTTTCCAGATTCAAATCTTTGTTTTATAGTATCGCAAACTTTTATAAATCACAAACAAAAAAAATCTTGAAAAAGATATTTTAACCTCAACAAGTATTTTACTGAGTTAAATCAAAATTTAACATCACCCGGTGAAACAAAACCTCAAACCAGTTCCCGTAACAGAGGAATTTGACCATTAACCCTCTTGTATGTTTGTAGAATTTATGTTGTGTGTCACAAACCCGTGTTTTGCTGCACATTCAGGATGTGTTTTTTTCCTGTTCTGGGGCAGACATGTTTACCTGACCTATCCCTAACTCTTACCATGTGTCTTCAGCGTTAGCAGCGAGTCACTCCAAGTCAGTTTGGTTTAGGAGAGCGGAGCGCCCAAGGCAAGTCAGGTGATTTTGATAACAGCTGCCCGCTCGCTGCCTTTTGTTGGCGGAGAACAGCTTTTTAAATGCTGCTCTTGCACTATGGTCCAACAGCGATGTGAGGACACAAGCCTTGAGCTGCATTACACATTCGAAATTTTATCATACTAATGTGTTTTTATGCCTCTGCAGCAAAGACTACTCTTTTTAAACTCACTACCCTGAAATCCATGTGGATAATTTCCAGCTGCTTGTTGCCAACTATACCAGCTGCAGACATACACTACGTAAACTATGTTACATATTAGTATTTGCCCGTCAGCGTTTTACAGCTTTATTACTCATAATACTAAGCAGCACCCTCAGTGCTTTTACTGTTGGACTTTTTATGAAGGCTTCCCTCAAATCAGCATTTTTAGATTGATGTCTAGACATTATTTTCACTAAAAGAGTTTTTTCTTTTTTTATGTAGCACCGATTCATCACATTTCATTGTTTTACATCATACTTTAAGGGCTCTGGAGGACTCATTTGGAACACATTAGATTTACGTGCACAAAGACCCGATGCCAAAGTTGAATGTTCCCATGGTTTCGGTATGGCATGACCTCATGTTGGCCGCGCTTCTTAAGGTTGTGTTTTACACTGTAAGAGCTGTTCATATATGTTTTAGTCGAAACATATGTAAGGTTTGAGGAGCGTGGCTAGTGTGTGCAGAGTCACATATTACTTCCTGCAGCCTCCAACACATTAATCATTAATCATCACAAAACTGCACAAATACCAAAGTTAGCAGTCCTCTGATTTTTGATATTTCATTTTTTTCAGGTAGTGGAAAACAACATGCAGGTAAAATAAGGTGAAAACTAGACTTACAACAACTTTATAAGGTGATAATTGGTCAGGGTAACATTAACAGCTTGTTACCCTACCTCAGAATGGCCAAAGACATAATCCGGTTGCTATATACAGTCTACTTGGACAGATTTAATTCACTGAAAACGTGCATACCTTGTAAAAGGTGACGTTATAGCATGACAAAATGATTACAGGTTTGTTTTTGTTGCTTTCTAACTGTAAGTGAATGCAGGACTTTGGCATTGTTTGCATGGAACCAAATCTCTGCAGTGCATTCTTGCACTTTGTCGCACCAGTATGTTTTTCTTTGTGCCGTTGTTTATGCTATTTATCCTTATCTCGTTTCTGTATATATATGTATATATATATTTATTTAGTGCCAAAACATTTCGCGAAAAGGCAGCACAACTTTATGTGTCCACACCAGAAGTCGGGATGAAACGTTAGAAGCAAGAAACAACAAGGCCCTTAAAAATCCTTTGACTGACACGGCGGCCTGTGTGAGTTTTAACTGTGGCAAATGTCTCTGAGCCAGACAAGTGTTTAGGGAATCTGAATTACAGTCTGCGAGACTCAAGGTCAGGCTGTCAGTGCCCTCTGCCCCCTGAGCCTCTATGAGGTATGTGTTGGGGGAAGCCATCGCGGAGACCACCTTAAACCAGTGTTTTCCAGCATTTTATACGGCATGTTTCAAAACCCCTAGGCACACTCATATCATCAGTTGTGTTTATTCCCTTCAGATATGATCTAATACAGTGTGAAACCTGATCTTGATTTGCTGAGCAAGTTCTTTTTCTGTGTCAACCTGATGACGTGCGGAGCTCTGTCTAAATAACCTCGTCTAAACCGAAGTTTTTATTTTTTTATGTCGCGGCACACCGTTTGCAAATCACTACCTCAGCCATCCGTGTGTGGTCGACACCACAGATCTTGCCGCATTTGAGGTTTCTGCATCTGCTTCACCGTGCACAATTAGAATTTCCTCAGCAAAACAAAAGGAGCACACTGAACAGAAAACGCCACCCAAGTCTCCTTTGAGCGGATTACGCCATCGGTCATAAAATGCTTTTGCAGTTTTGTGGTCGCAGTATTGAGGTTGTTGTTAATTTTCAGTGTAATGCAATTACGGCAATTAAAAGGCCACATTTATTTGAGAAATGTGGGTGAATAGTCAAGACTTTGGCGCTCTAAGAGGGGCAGTTTTTACCCTTTCTCGAGAGAATCTTAACAGAGACAGCGCTACCTGGAGCTTCTGTAAGCCACCTCTTTGTCTTTTTCATCCTTTACACCTCCCTATGTTGTCAAGGCAATGCTGTGATGCATTGTGGGTAGGGTAGGCAGTTGTATAACATGCTTTTATAACCAGGCAGAGGTGTCACCTGGACTTACGGCCGTGATTTGTTGGTGTTTTTGCGTTTCACATTTTTCACAGGTTGATGGATGGATTCATTACAGCTTGAGCCGGAACACCTGCTAACAGAAAACAGAGAAATGAATGGACAACAGTTGATGAGACGAAACCTCTGACACATTCTGTTTGAATTATTTGTGCATTTGTCTGGATGTCTGGGTCAGTGTTAATTGCAAGTATTCTTGTTTGAGATACAAACCATGTGGCATGTAGATTGCAGACAAAACTCAAAATGAAAAGTCTAAATCACCACGTCATTGCATGAATAAAGATGAACTCCAGTATGACTTGGCATGAGATTTGAAGCACTGCGAACATAAAAAATGGCAGAGTCGTGCTTTGATGAAGCTTTTATGGTCTGAAACTCACCAGAGAATAGAGAGGCGGTCACATTGAGGAAGTCTTTTGTGTGAAACATCTGCCTTTAAAAAGTACAGTGCCATATTTGGCTCAAAATTAAAAACTCTCATTGGGGTCTTTTTATATCACACAGTGAGCTAACATTAAAACTGACGTTTAATAGCACTAAAGAATGAATACAATGAAAACTAAAATTCTCCAGTAGTGTATGGAGGTGAACTAATGCGCTCCAGATGGCTTTATCTGCTATTGACCCTGTCCAGGCCAAATGCAGATCACAGAGTTCAAGAGCACAGTTGTTGAACTGTAAAGGTCAGAAGTCAGGCTTAAGACAGGGTCAGATGGGGTCTGAGAAAATTGTAACTCATTCTTTAGTGCAGCACATACATGATCAGCCACAACGTTAAAACCACTGACAGGAGTAAATAACATTGACCATCTTATGACAATACAATACTCTGCTGGGAAAATTCTGGACCTGGCATTTGTGTGGATGTTACTTAGACAGTTAGCACCCACCTAGACCAGACCAGTCACCCCCACCCCATAGCAATGACACTCCTTGATGGCAGCATCCATCCCCAGCAGGACGCAGCTTGACACACACAAAAACGCTTTAGGAACAACTAAAAAAAAACATGAAGAACAGCACAAGGTGTTGACCTGGCCTCCACATTCACTAGATCCCAAACTGATCAAGTATCTGTGGGATGATCCA
>JASGAT010394544.1:0-17830 GCA_030220025.1 Chelon auratus | reverse complement strand
GATGGATACACATGCCAACTGCTGCTAGTTTGCTGCAATGACCCACCGGGCTTCTCAGAGGCTCCTTAAAGCATTGTAGCCCAGCAGTGAAGTCGACAAACTGACTAGTCAACTGGTCTGTACAACCTAGTGGTGTAGAAAGAAAGAAAAGCAGGATATGGTTGTCCACTGAGGAGCCATATAGGCCCTTAAACTGGTAGCTTATCTGTCAACTAATAAAGTAGTGTTCAGAGTAAAGACTAAATGTTAAATATATTTTGTCTGGGAGGTAACATGCCATGTGTTTGGATGCCTTTGCAGCTTTCATGGTCCTCTTATTTGACCTGAAGGCGCTGGTAGACATGAGTTCTATTGGGACCATCTTCGCATACACTCTTGTCGCAGTGTGTGTTCTAATATTAAGGTATGTGCACTATATGACCGAATGGAACGTACGGTTTCACATTAGCTTGATACAAACATGTTTGGTTTTCTTCCCAGGTACAAAGAGGATAGTGGTTTTAACCACAGAGCGGAACCGTTCTCAGTTAAGGAGCTGCTCAGGCCCCCGTTTCGACCCACCCACCGCACCTCTAGAAATGTCACCATCATCACCGTCGTTATCTGTGAGTCATCCATCATCACTGTTCTTCTTAGACCAATGAGCTACAGAGGCTCGTTCTCCTCAGCAGGTTACGTGTCGGAAGGTTCTCGTCATCCAGGTCATGTCATATTCAAAATTAAGCAAAAACAAAGGAACCCGCAGTTGTTTAGATGTTCTTGAAGAACTTTCTTCACTGTAAGATGACGAGGTGATGAGTAGGTGGACGGCGGAGCCAGTTCTTCAGGTCAGGACTCAGACGTCCACCTACATCTGAAGAGCAAGGGTCTTTTGAGGACAATGCACCAGAGAAGACAGATTGACTGAAAGAGGTTTAAATGAAGTCATCTATGTCAAACTGGTAAATGCTTCTCTGAACAGAGGAGGTGACACATTTACAACACAGCCTGAGCTACCCTGACCATTAAGGGGTCATTAGAGAACCATTCACTGCGTGAACACAGGACATTTTGACTGTTACAAATATTCCAGTGATAGAGTTTATCCTCACAGTTCCATTCTCTTTCTCCCCAGTGTTCATAGTGATGGTTTTAAGCCTGCTGCTGTCCGAGGCCACGCACTCCTTCCGTCAGCGAGAGCTGTGGAGTTTGCTGCTCGTTATCGTCCTCACGCTGACACTGGGCCTTGCTGTCTTCATCGTCTGGAGACAGCCGCAGAGCACGGCCAAAGCTGCTTTCATGGTATAAACTGGAGGGGTGATGGCGGTGGGCTCTTAAGCGCAGTATAACATGCATCCTTTTATGGTTTTATGCCTTTCCAGTTTACTTGCAGATATCTGGTTTGGTAGGTTCATTGTGTGGGTCTTACTAAGGGACTGAAGCAAGCCTCAAAGTTTATGGCTATGATATGAAGTGTCCATTGACGGGAAGCCAACTCAGGTTAAAAACGTAACCCTTAGATGTATAAGTGGGTCAAAAATGACCCGGTGAGGTTGTAATGAAAAGTTATCATTTCCTATTCTTGCCGTTAATCAATTTTACCAAATTTTACTTTTTGTATTACTACCCCAAGCTTCCATAGGTGGGTCAAAAATGACCCTCATTCATTTCGTATGGATTTTCATGGGAACCATTGATTCTTATCAACTGTGACTGTCCAGAATATATGTTTTGTGGAGCACAGGGACTATATCAGAAGTGTGTCATCTTAATTCATTCAAGATTCAATATGTTTGTTGTCTCATGCACAGTAAAAACTGAAGTTTAGACCATACAATGAAATTGTTCCTTTGCAATTCTCTCTTACTGACACCACTAAATAAATAAAAGAAATATAAAACCTGGATAAATCTGTTCACTTAAAAGCTAGAAATTTTAAAGTTTAAATAGTGCTCTGCGCCTTATTCTACAGATGTAGTCAGTGAAACTGATGAGGGAATGAAGCAGAGTATGAATGATGCTTTCATTTAGCAAAAAGAGTCTAAACTTGTAAATGTGTAGATCTTGAAAATCACCAATATCAAAATTCATGCAGGGGAATAATTAGGACATTTATTGGATTTTGTTGCCACAAACCAGAGCCAGCGTCTAAATCAGCCATGAGTTCATGTGTCTCCATAGGTTCCCTGGGTGCCTGTACTCCCAGTTTTAACTATCTTCATCAACACCTACCTGATGGTTCAGATGGAAGGAGAAACCTGGATCAGCTATGCTGTTTGGATGGCAATCGGTGAGGACATGATTATGCATTGTTTTGGTTTTTTTGAGTCTGTACACTGAGTGGCTTATTCTCATCCCTTCCCTCAGGCCTGATCATATACTTCAGCTATGGGGTTCGTCACAGCGTTCAAAAGCAAAGGCTCCGAGAGGCTCGCACCCAGATAAATGTTGCTAATGTAAACTCACATGTTGCTGATTCTGCTGCTTGATGGGCGCGTATTGAAATGTTTGATAATATGGGACGTGGATATGTTTAAGATGATGAGATGATCAAGGAATCGCCTTGAAATCCTTTTTTTAATATTTTAGACTCTAAGGACTCACTGATGCATGTTTTTAATGCTAACGGTCACCTTTAAATGTGTATAACTGTTGCCATGCTACATTAGTTATAAACATCCTGTTTGTCAATTTATGAACCACTGTGTCTTGAGCGGTCATTCAAGCTTCTATAATCTTGGATATTGTCGTGTAATGTCAGTATCTGACAGTATAAATATTAACCAATTTGAATAAATAAATGACTTGAATTTGAAAGAGTTGTCTTTCCCTTTTTGAGCTTTTTCTGATACAAGTTGCATTTTCTTACCTCACCACTAGGGGGCAACACAAGGTGAAAACACAACAGTTGCTAGCCTGTTGTGTTTGCTAGTCATGCTAGCCATGTTGGCTAGCCTCTCAAAGCAGTTAACACACAGTTGCCGTTATGTTCAGCTGATAACGTACAATGCTCATCTTTTAGTTTGGCCCAAGTCCCACCCACTAACATGGAGGAGGTGGAGCTTATATGACATATACTGCAGTCATCCACCAGAGGGAGCTCTACTTGCTTTTGGCTTCACTTTTGAGGAGCTGTCATGGCGTCCACTTTTTATACAGTCTATTGTCTCACAGAGCCAAACTGCATATGGGTCTATTGCTTTTAAATTGCATTAAATATGCATGCAATTGCTCAACAGCTGGGACTATTTCAGTCTTCCCATGGTAGTGTACACATTTCCTCATTTCCTGACTGCTGCTTTTGTATTTAATATGTTCCATCCATGCATTGCATAATTCTTCTCCCCTTTTCTCCTTTTTGTTCTCCCATATTGATTATATCTGTGATTACCAGGCTGTAGCTGATAAGGTGACAAACCAAGAGGCAAATTAATGCTGCTAGTTTACTTTAAATTTATCAAGCATCACTCTTTATTCATGGAGCCTGCAGGAGGCAGTGCTGCACAGACCTCTGAGGGTGTGAAATATGTTGTTGAGAATGCAATGAGATGGTATTAAAAGAAGCAGTAGTATGTGGCCAAGTGTCCAAACCACAGTGTAACTTTATAGTATTTCCCAATCTCATGGATGGACATGAAATGTTCCTGAGTATATGTCACTCTTCTCAGGTGGATAAAAATAATTCATTATTCGTCAGACAAACCGATGAGACGGACACAAGTGCACACACTAATTTATCTTGTAAGTCTTTTCCAGATGTTGGTCTGTTGTCCTGAACTTTTTTTTTCCTGCTCCTGTCTCTAAGTGTCTCTGGGGCTCACCTAAGCAGCTGCCGCCACCAACACTCAAAATGAGTCCACCAGGGACACGCACAGACACACACTTGTGCAGCCTCGCCTTATTAGCCGCTCCAGATTGGCCATCCCGAGGCCCAGATGCCTGTGACCTCCCCGCACCCCCTAAACGCAGAGTTATTGTGATTAGAGCATGATTGGCAGTGTTGGTTATTAATTCTAATCTGGGGCACATATGCGAGGTGGTGGGCAGAGGGCAGGCAGCGGTGTGTGCCAGGCCGACGCCACATGGAGGCTAATTCACTGTGACACGCCGTCAGAGCGCGGACACACATGCCGCACCCCCCAGACGCGCCAACGCCGCCTATAGACAACACACACTTTCCCTCTAATGCACAGAAGAGGAAGGAGGAGGCGAGAAGAGAAGGTTATCCTTTGACAGGAAGCACTCGCACGCAGATTTTCGCAACACTCCAACACAAAAGTGGCATTTCCTGAAAACCATTAACGCGCTATGCACCTTCAAGTACGTCATTTGAAAGCAGAAGCAGCGTGTGTTTAGCAAATCATTTTCATCTCAAGACTCATATAAAGGTCTTGCATTTACCACTTAGAGACGGAAATTCAAGTGAGGGGTTATTTTCAAAATATGTTTTCTCCCCTCCAGGTAAAAGCCTTAAAGCGTCTGTATTAATAAAGTCTCCTCTCGGGTTAAGATGTCTTCTCGCCGTCTCAAGTCGGCCTGAAATCACCGCAGCAGCAGTGTTACCGAAGGAACGGACAGCGTCTGATCAGTCATCAAGGTGATGCAGGGCGACCGCAGGATGGAGTGAATATATCGACCAACGGAAGGTGAGGAGAGAGACAGAGAAGGGTGGTGCTTCTGCTTCTCCTCTAGAGGGCATTGCTAGTTCATGCAAGTGAAAGTGCACTGACGGCTTCCCTCAGCGCCAGCAGAACGTACGGTACTCGCGCCCCTCCGAATTCTTTTACATATGTGCCAAAAGTGGACAAAGAGGAGCCAGAAGTCAAACAAATGAAAATAAAATATAATACTTGTGCATTTGTTTACTCAGGAAAATGAGCCAATATTACATATCTGTGAGGTGCACCGCTAGGATTAGAAATTAATTTCAAGATTTGCAGATATATGAACCAAGTGGAATACCTTCAATCAGCTGCATCCACACTAACTGGTTTCATATCTCATATCAGCATTCTTTATGCACATGTAGTAAATATATGACCTTTGACCTTAGAAAGGACATACAAATAATACATTAACCAGGCTATGGAAAGTTAGGACATATGATAAAAGTGTGTAGAAACATTATACGTCACACTGTGTGTGCTGACACACTGCAGCCTTGTAGTGTATAGCACGGGCCCCTACACAATGAAATGCAATTTAACCAGAAGTGACAATAGCAGCAAAATGAACAGAAATACACATATATGCACATACAATATGGTATGCAGTGCGGAGCTTTTAGACAGATGTCAGGAGCAGACAGTGGATATTAGACCTATAAATCCTCAAGTATGGCATGGTTTATATACAGATATACTGAGATGAAGGATGGATAAATGATTGTGATTCTGTGGTGGGCACCAAATCGCTTCCCCAGGGCAAGATGGCAAAGAGTTTAGAAAGAGTTTCCTGGAAATCCTTGTAGTAACATACCAGTGATGATGTGTTTTGCTCCCTCTGCAGTGCCCTAATGCCGAAATAATAAAGCTGTAAAGATGCACGGTGATCAGATCACTTTTGGCCCCAATAGCTAATGTTTTGGGTCCTGGGCAATCTGAGGCTGCAGGTGACCAAAAAGCTCCTTTACTTTCCAGCAACAAAAACCTCTGCAGCCAAAACCTTGAGCGCTTCTTCGTCAAGCAGAGGCTCAGGAGTGAAGAGTGAGAGGCTGCTGCTTCTAATTAATAGTCCTCAGTGCATTATGGTGCATTATGTTGGCTGGTCATAAACAGAATGGAGTCCTGCACTGAGGTGACATTAACGAGCTCCCACCGTCTGTGTGTCAACTTTTAACGGCAGTGACGGCAGCCCAGCGTTATTAAAGCAAAACACACAAACACTTAAATATGTTCAGCAGCATTTACAGACGTTATCATGATTACCTCAATAATGATCCCCAGAGGCTTCACTTAGAAAAAAACGGAATTTAATTTTATTCTAAATATGCTGCGTTTTTGCCCTTATTATCACATGACTCTAATTTTGTTTATCTTCACAGTTTCCCCTCTTTTCTTTGCTCCCCATCTTCCCCCTCACCGTCTTTTCTCTCCTCCTGTCCCCGCTCTTTAACGGCACATCTGGAGGTGTCGTTTGAAACCCGCCATCCCTCCAGGACCCTGACGCACACTCACACATAGATCAGCATGGACGCACACACACAAGCACGCATTACCATGAGCATCATTACTGTAATGTTATTTTTATGTGAATTCACCACGGAAAAAGGCGGGGGTGGACAGAAAAGACAGAAAGGAACATCAGAAAGTTAGAAAAAAAAAAGAAACAGAGACACGGTGCCCAAGGACTAGAGAGCAATCTTTCATTTATTCAATTAGCTAACGAGGCGAGGGAGCCAACAGAGGATTGATAGCGGGGAAAAACTTCTCTCAGCAGGCGACGCTTACTCAGGACTTTCACTCCCTGTCCCTCCACTCCCCCGTCTTCCCCATTATTCAGGAGGAAGGTTTAGCAGGAGGAAGAAGGGGTGTGTGAGGGGTGGAGACTTTGAGAATGACCTTGAGCAGCTGTTATCTGTCGAGGGAGGAATAACGGGGAACGTACTGCATGAGGCAAAAAAAAGATGCAGCATGAAGCATGGGTTGGGCTTTCTGAAAAGTACGTTTGTTCCCTGGGTTGTTCTCCGTTTTAAATCTACGTTATGAACTCCAGTGTCTACTTTTACTCAGGTAGGCTACTGCACACATTTGAAGTGGACAGTAAATGAAGCTTTTATGGGTGGGCTATATATTCATATGCATTGACGAGTGTACAGTTATTGTGGAAGTTTGCGTTATTTTGTGTTATTTGTAAAAGTGAAAATAAGTTAAAATAAATTATAATAATAAAATAAAATTGAAAAATTATAACACCAAACTAAAATGCATGAAAATAGATTTGATTTAAGTTAGCTGTAGATGCTAGCGATCACATGGGTTGTCCTCAGAAGTGAAGCTAAAGCAAGTAGAGCTCCCCCTGGTGGCTGGCTGCAGTATGGGTCATAACCTCTGCCTCCTCCATGTTAATGGGCAGGACTTGGGCCAAACTGAAACACTAAAATACACGTCAAATAATTGTTTTTTTCAAGAATGGTTTCTAAGTTTAGTTTTAGTTAGTGATTTGAGGCTACATAATGGCGCCTACCAGTTGCCATGCCTTCATAAAGCATCCCTGTGGAACCTTGAGAGTTGTAAAAAATAATTAAAAATAAGTACAGTGTATAATCCAACATTTCCTTGTACCAGGTGGAGGTAGAGCAGAGCGTAGTATTAATTAAATGAAAACATGAGTGAGTCTGGAGGAAGTGTGGGGGGTGGGGGGGAGCTATCTCAGCTCCACATGGCTCCACTCTTGGACCGAACTGATCAGACTCTGGCTCCAAAGTCACAAGATGGCGCAATGCAAGGAAGTGGGGACGCATTGTCCATATTTATATACAGTCAATGGTATAGACTATAAAAAGATGCTTCTAATGGCTGGAGAACATTTCCATATGTGCGTTGGGTCGTCTAATGTTCCTGTGTCATCTACAGATCATAAAACCTTTGTTTTTCTGCACAGAATGAGGAACAAAAATAGATGTTTGTTGAGTTGGAGTTTGGAGTAGGAGGTCTTCAAGAGAGACATTTGAGATCAGACACATCTGAGGCAGAGGTAATGTTCTGGCCAACACATTATCACGTTAGTATGAAGTTGCTTCCTAAACACTGTTTATATTAACTTCTTTTCCCCTTAGCTAGTAAATATTGTTCAGTGTTTACTAGATACGTCTCTATTGGGTAAGAAGGGGTAAAGAAGGGGTTAAATGTGGTGTCTTGTGTTCTCAGGTAAAGCTGAGCTGATAATCAGAAGGATCTGATAAACAGGGGGAGGAACCATGGCTCTCGTTTTTCTTCGCCTTGCCACTGCAGCAGGAGCCGTTGTTTATTTAACTTTTGTTGTACTGATTTGATGTTGGACGTGTTTGGTAGTCTTACTTTTTCGTTTTTATTTCTGATTAGGGTTTAGTTTGGTATGGTGTAGGGTTAGAGAGGAGACACCAGGTCTTACGGCCTATTGTGGGCTCAAGTTTTCTTATTTAGTTTAAAGCAACTTTTTTGTGCTGGATCACTTTGTTGGGAATCAGCCTAACAACATATTGTGTTTTCTAGTTTTCCAAATTTCAAAGTTCACCAAAGGAGAGACCTAAATCCAAACTGATATTGGATGTTACCTTAAGTGACATTCTGACTAGAAATAATATATGCTGGACTAACATTTCCTTGAGCTGGAGTGGGAGCTGAGAAGCTGGGACTCGGCTGGAGCTCTGGATGGTTACTGAGATGAGTACGGTAGGGGGTAAAATGAGCCAGAAATACGAGCTTGGACTGTAACTGACTGCAGGGAGAGTCCACGGCTGCAGAGAGATGGCAGAACAGAGGAGGCTGCCTGTAACGAGCTCCGTGACACTGATGCAGTGCAGCTGGTGAGGCAACAAACACCTGTCTCCTGTCCTGCAGACAAAGACATGCAAAGACGCACAAGGAGAGAGAGCAGGAGGGACAGAGGCTGTAGACAAAGAGGGAGGGCAGACACGGGGGGCATTTATCATCACCAAGTACATGGACTTCAGCCTTACTTAGTTGGTAGTTAATGACAATTTTGACTCTGGACCATGAGAAGGTCGCTCTAGAATTGGAACAGCAGTGTACTTGATGAGGCCTGTGAAATGTGTTCTGGGACACCTGCCTGTACCACACAAGTCACATCCAGATGTATCTTAAAATAAAACGGGCAGGGCAAGGTAGCCCCTCAAATGGTAATAGTAGCCTCCCTTAGCAAAACAAAGTTTATTAAAGTGTACTACAAGTATACTTAATTTATACTAAAATTGAGGTAGTATACTTGAACTTCATTTTATTAAAGGTGCAGTAGGAAAGCCTTATAAAACTAACTTTCTGTCATATTTGCTGAAACTGACCCTATGTTCAAGTATAATTGCATGAAGCAGGTCATTTTAAAAAAAAAAATCGGCTCCTCTGGCCCCACATAGAGCCTGTAGCGCGATTTGCAAGACATCCACCGCTCCACATTCAGATGCACCAATCAAGACCAGGGGTGTATCTAACAGAGTGTCAATCACTGCTCATGCACATGCATGTGGCAGGTGGATTTTGAAATCCACCTGCCACAGTATTTTTTTATCAGCCAAAATTTTTTTTGTGCCTAAGATAAAGGTGAACGACTCAGAAAATGCATAAAAATGGTTCTTGAACTTGTACAGAATACACATTAAAGTGCTGTCTGGTTATTACCCAACCTGGCATCGTTTCAAGAAATATCTGCGTCCACACAGATCCGTTTCAGCACGACCGAAAACACTACTTCATATTCCAGGCCTATAGGTGGCGCTGGTGCGTGGTGGCACAGGAGCATGATATTTTGCCCTAGTAACCCTAATAGGCTCAATATCTTCTCCAGCAGGAAAACTAGCGTGTAGTCCGCCATTGTTGCTGATGTTGTTATGAGACGTCTCGCGGGAGGTGGAAGGCTGCTCGGTGGTGTGGCGATGACATCATCGTTTTCTCCATTGCTGTCTGTCAGAAATGCAAGAGGTGCGTTTGTGAATTTCTCCACCCTGGGACCCATTTTCAGAAAAGTGCGTTTACAGGATACGTGTGGGCGATCGGCCAAAACTTCTGCGTTTCTGTGTGGACAGGCCCCTTATTGGCTACCCGCCAAAGTGGCAGGTAGGTTGACAGTTTCACCCGCCAATCACAAAAGTTACCCGCATTTGGCGGGTGGGCGGGTGGCAATTTCATGCCCTGGTTCTTACGTCGGTGTGTTCCATGCTAGTTTGTTTACTGGCTCTCTCTCGGTTCTCTGCTCGTGCACAGTATTCCAGGGCCAATATGCACGCGCTCTATCGTGCACAGCTCTCTCTTGTCGGGGGAGGGGCTTGGAAGACCGTTTTGGGCTTTAGCGGAAAGTGGGGACGGACTGAGAAGTTGTCGATGTTCAAATTTTTTGGCTAAGTCCTGGATCTTCGCAATCCTGCCTACTGCACCTTTAAGTGTTCTTTAGTATAAGTACACATATAGGAAGTATACTACAGACCATGTACTTGTAGTGTACTAGAAAGTATACTAATTTAATACTTAAAATGTTCCAATTTAGCTGGAAGAAGTATTAAATTAGTATACTTTCTAGTACATTACAAGTACACTCATCTATATACTACTAGTGTACTAGTTATATACTTCTAGTCTACATTTTAGTTTATAAAAGTATACTTAAAGTATACTTTTATATACTTTTAACGTTCCAATTTAGCCGGAAGAAGTATTAAATTAGTATACTTTCTAGTACACTACAAGTACATGGTCTGTAGTATACTTACTATACTTATACTCAAATATACTTAATAAAATGAACTTCAAGTATACTATTTTTTGCTAAGGGCTAGACAGGGTAACATTCACTAACAAGCTACATTCAGGGTAACGTTATCCTAAACAAGCTAAAGTTTCCCTAAACAAGCTAACATTCCCAGAATAAGCTAAGATTTGCCTGAACAGGGTAACATTATACAAAACAAGCTAACATTCGTTTAAACAAGCGAACATCCACTTAAACATAACTAGTTAACCTTCGCCTTTAGCTAACATTTGCCTAAACTGTGTAGGGTTATCCTAAAAAGGATAACATTCACCTAAATAACCTAAAACTCGCCTAAACTGGGTGACGCTAAACAAGCTAAAATTCGACTAAACCAGCTAACATTAGCCTGAACAGGGTAATATTTGCCTAAACAAGCTAACAGGGTAACGTTATCCCGTTTGTTTAGGTGCACAAGAACACAAATACAGACAAGAATGCATATTGATAAATGTCCAAGTAGAGGGCGCATTATTAAGCTTCAGCATCATCTGAGTAATTGAGCATGTGCTGTCACACACATAACGGGAAAAAAAGCTAACTAGCCTAGCTTATGAGAACTGCAAGTTGAAGACAAAGGAGCTAAAACTGTGGCTTTCTCCATCATAGTGGATATAATAGGTGGTCACTGATGAAGCTTGACTGTGTGAAGGTGGAGCTGGACATTTCCTGGCTGGCAAATGTCAAACGCAGCTTTTTTTAGCCGCAGTCCAGTGCTTTGAGGGGGACGTCCTGACCCCTGGCCCGAGGTCAGGCCCCGACATTCAGCTTGACATTTCAGAAGGACGTCAGCTTCCAGCGCTGGTAAAGGTCTGCTGCTGTCCTGTCAGTGGGAGGTCACGACCTCTGACCCTGACAGGAAAACCAGGATGGAGATGGGACTAAAGAGTGCGAGTCGAAATGGTGATTAAGAGTATAATTAATAATATTTTCCAGACATCTGTGGTGATCGAGGCTTGCACATTCTGTCACACAAACGTACCTCTAGTCCCCGTGACCTTGAGGGGTGTTCGCTGTGGGTGAGGGTCAGAAAGACTCTCACAGCCCATCTGTGCTATTCTTGAAAGATTTCCAAGCAAGTCTAGTGGAAGAGCCTCTACTGGTGTGACAGGGTTTGTCAGAATCCGCATGGACAACAGAGACTGAAACAGAACAAGGAAGATGTAATTTCAACAATATTAGGCAAAAGAAACAGTTTTGATGATTAAAACACAAATAAGAGAACAGTATATAGTTGAAAGAACCATTGCTGGACATCCAAGGGATGTACCTAAGAACACTGTGCAGTGATAACGGCGACTAAATGTTTCCGGTAACTGCTGCTCAGTCGTCTTCGGCGGCTCAAGTACTGAGCTGAAGTAATATTTGGTTATTTTGTGAATTATTATTCTCCAAGCAAACATAAAAACACTTGACAACTTTACAATTAAGTACCAGAAATAAAAGGCAGACTGTGACGTCGCCTCATGTCGCATGTGTCTGAACCAAATGACCAACAGACAGCCGGTTTTGTTTTTCCCTCTGTCCGTCCACACTATTACACATAACTTAATTAGTGGACGTTTATGGTTTGATTTCTGTGAGGCTGATTGTGTGGATTGTATGGGCTGTTGCCGACATCTGGTGTAAATTTCATCTCAGTAGCACCTTTAGAGATATATGCTTTATACTCAGGACCTTTTATGACATTGCGGTTGCATCTGCAACCTTCTGTGCTGTGGTCTGCTGGTGTGGCAGAGTCACGGAGAGGGACAAAAAAGACAGGGTAAACTGATAAAGAGGACCAGCTCCATCCTGGGCTGTCCTCTGGACTCAGTGGAGCAAGTGAAGGGAGATTGGCTAAAATGTCAGACATCAAGAGCAACCCCTCTCACCTCTTGTATGAGACAGCTGGGACTTCAGGAAGCTCCTTCAGCCAAAGATTGTTGCACCCACAGTCAGACTCTTTAACGCCAGCATTTCTTAGCTTTGCTGCTGAGCTTCTTTCTAAAGGACATAATACATTTGTCTATACCAAATCATCCCTGCATTACTTCATGTCATTACCTCATGTATTTTTGGTGCAATACTTGGTTTAACTCCTATTGGAGTTTGTCTTTATTCATGATATTCATGAATGTCATTAACGCTGGTTGTTTTTTTCAACTTTTTGGTTAGCTACTTTAAACCTGATGCATTATGTAAATGTATTTTGTACTGTCACACCTTATCTTACCTTATTCTATTTCTTTGTATTTTGCACTGTTGTTCTCTGCTGCTGTAACACTTTAATTTCACCACTGGGATAAATTAAGTCTTATCTTATCTTTACTGACAAAAATGGTGACATGACCACACTGGTAATGTGAAAAATTCCGATGCAGATCTTTACCACTTTATGTCTTAGTTTAGCGTACTAGCATGCTTAGAGAGATTTTGGGTTCAAAGAGCCACTGGAGGAAAAAGTATGGGATCATCAAGCTCATCGACAGCAACCCCCTGCCCACGATAATGTCATAATCCATCTTGTAGAAGTTGAGATATTGTTATACCGAGACACATAAAGAGCAGAAATGTTGACCTGTGAATGGCAGTAAAGGGAAAGACCTGACAGTTAATGGGACCAGATCATAGTTCTGTCATTGACATCCCTGGAAAGTTAATTGCTTGACTCAAATCTACCTTCTTTGCCGTCCTCCCCTCTCTTTCTTTCTTTCTCTCTCTCCATGCTCATATATTTATTTCCCTCTGTCTCCCCATTAGTTTTCCTCCATCCTTTCCTCTGTTTCTACTCGTTCCATCCCTCCCGCCTCTGCAATCCCGCCGTGTTTCTTCTTTATTTACCACAGGAGCCGCTGAGTTTTCCAGCAGGCCCCTGACACTTTGGGCTCTGATGGATAGGCCTGCCAGCGCACGAGTGTGATAAACGGCGAGGTGATGGATAGATCTGCCGTGGCGGTGGAGACATCACAGAGCAGTTTTGCCGTTTCGCTGCTCCTCACCAGTCAGCGGGAGGGCCCGAGGGCGGCCATTTTGTGCCAAGCCATGGGCCCCTAATGGAGAAGCAGAGCCCTAATGAGGCCAGATGATTAGACAGCAGAAATATGGGAGGGATGAGGAGGGGCAGTAATCTGACACCGGCAGAAATAGTGGGACAGAAGAAGCGCTCCTGGTGATAAACTGGAGTTAAGCACATTAAATACGCCGCATCTAAAAGTGACAAGGTTTAGCAGTGGAAACGTAAATGCTGTGTACAGAGTGAGTCAGGACAAGATGCCAGAACCAAATGAGGCGTCACATTCCTACGTTGGTTTTAACCATTTCGTTAATGAAGAAAAACTAAAATTCTGGTCAGTAAACTAACTATGAAGTTAAATTAGTCTCATCTAAGTTCTTTACAAGCTGCTGTTTTACACTATGTTATTTATTACCTTCTGACACATATTTAATCAGACAGAAGTAGTAGTGGATAATAGATTTGCATTTAGTATTTAACTAAAACTGTCCATAGATGTAGCTCCTGAAATGAATCCTGTGTGCTGCCTCTTTTATCTGTAATGTCTGATCCAACCTTATATTTTAGAAAGAACAGCACAGCAGGCTCTGGGAAGGGATATGAGCAGTTGCACAAGTCCTAAGAGTGCAGTGTCAATACAGCCTGTTACCTGGAATCACATTTCTGCTGCAAATATAAGCTTCATTAAACTGGTCTAAAGGGAGAAAAATTCTTATTACTATTATTTTATTAAAGACGACATAAAATAACGGCTAAACTTAACATTGTTAGTTGCGGTTTGACTAAATGTAATAACTAAAAGTTGACAAAAGTGCAATGACTTTTAAATTATGGAAGATAAAAATGATTAGACTATTAAGCGATGGCTAAAAAAAATAAAAAGCTTCTGAAAATTAATACTGGTTTTAACCACTTTTCTGGGAACGAGGGGTGGAGTTGCAGCTATTCTTTTTTAATGCCACATAAGAGACGTCCACCACTAATCAACACCAATGAACCACATTCTCTTACTCTTTCTGTGTCTGAGCTAAGAGCAAAGCTAGAGTTTACAAAGGTAAATGACTGGTTTATGGTTTCTCACTTTTGTTATTTTAAAATAGCTTGGACATCACATGTTTTCAGACAGTGTCCTCAGGCTAATTCCTTTGGCTGGGCATTAAAAATCCCGCCTCCACACAATGAGCCAAATCCTGCGTGAGATTGCCATGAATGTTGGATTTGAAGTTTTTCAAAGTTTCAGCGTAGCCAAGGTCATAAAACAGACTCTGACCATCTATATGCAGTTTTGGACAGAATATACATCCATCTTATTAGATCAGTAGTGGCTGGACTAAGAGGTTCTCCTACAGTATGTGAAAAGAAGTTTGTTGGAATCTTAACAGCTGACCTGAAGGCGGAACAAAAGCTCTGCAAGTACAAAGTGAGATTTAAATCTTTGCTATGAAGTCCCTGTCAAGACCCAGGAGTCTTCAGGCAAGTAGTGTGGACACTGTATGACCAAACAAACTACAATTCCCAAGTTAACACTCAAACATTTCACTAGAAACTACTACTATCTTACGTTCACAGCGTAGAATTTAACAAACTCTAAAAATATTACTGCTGCTGTAAAACATTTCAGACCACATCTTTTGACACATATGGATTTGAATCTGAACGATAACAACTGTGTCCTACAAGAAATAACAAACTCCCGAACAGAAAATAAATCTTTTAAAACTAAAATATGGATGATGTACTCCAACTCTACATCACCCCAAACATAACATCAACATAACTTATAGTAATCAGTCACAGTTTGAGCCAAAAATGCAGGAAGAGAGAGTTCATGATGAGAACTTTTACTCAGTTTAAAATCTAATCAAACTCACACTCTGCAGTGAAAGGCGAGTGTTTTATATTTTAGTTTTTATCCATTAGATGTGTTTGTATTGGCATTCACCGTCCACAAGAGACTGCTGTTGCTCTGCATTTGGACCGAAAATCTGGCGCTTCCCGGTGCCTCTGACTGAGGCATCAGTCACTGAGTGTTTGTGCTTTTTTATGTTTTAATTGTGGTGCTATGAGAGAGAGAGTAAAATAAATAAATATATAAATAAACAAATGTCACCTTGCGCAGACGGAATGACAAAATTGTCAGTATTCAAATGGAGAACCTGAACCTCTGAGCAGCCTAATTGCCTGATGCAGCGAGACCGGCTAAAAAGAAACCCATTAAAATATTTTTATTTATTTATTTTGTTTCTTATCACACAGCGTGCTGTAGAATAAAAAGAAATGGACCCATTTAAAGGAGCAATCGTATTATAATTTACCTATTATGGATATCACTAAAACATTATTTGAAAAAATGAATCTCCATCAATGAAACGTCTTAAACTTAAAGTGATCAAATCCTAAGAGCTTGAAGTAGATTCCTGGAGAGCACTAAAACGCTACAGCAGATTTTTTTTATATATATAAAAGTCATGCTCAGAGAAACATTAGAATAATTTAATGCTCCATAAATGACGCTGCTTTTGCATTGGATGCAGAGACAACCATTTCTTAATAAACCTCCAATGCTCCGCGGACAGAGGCGTCACTCCACGCCTTTTACACCAAGTCCGCCTATAAAAAGTCACTTTTCCCAAACGCTATGCTGATATCATCCCACCCACGACGGATCACTTATGAGATTGAATGTTGGTAATATCTAATAGCTCTACTTACATGTGACAGTCATAAACCAGTCAGTCACGGGACGCCTAATGTGATAATAGCAGGGCCGCCGTGACAGGAAACGACTCAGATATCAGCCGCAGAGATTTGGCATTCACGTTCTCAACTGGCCACTTTAGTAAATAAGCAAACTTTAACTGTGACGGAGTTATCTTTTTCTTTTTTTATAATGTGACCCTTTCTGTTTGTTGACAGGAGCTCTTCAAGCGCTGTGATATAAATATTTCACTTGGGACCTCCGCTACAGTGCTGCTGCAGCTGCTGCTGCTGCTGCTGCTGGAGAGTAAAACCAACTAGCCATTATTCTTTTTTTTTGCTAGCAAGGATTGATAAACTTCAAGAAACTTCCTCTCAGCAAACATGCATGTTGAACTACTTTAGCTAGGTTCAACTCAGAGATCGGACATTTTAGTGACTTCCCAGTGTGTCCAACATGACAATATTCCAATGGAGGTAAAGTTGCCGTGGGTATGCCAACGCATGCTAGTGATGATTTAGCAATGCATGCTAAATTTAGCCGTCCTTGCAAAGCGCATGGCTCGCTTATCATAGAAAATGAAGGCCAAAGAATACTTTACCATCAATTTTCAATGCATATACATAAAAACACAGCCAGTGAAAGTATAGTTTCTTGAAGGCGTTTTAATCCAAGTAGCTTCTTCTGTTCCAAAGGACTGGTGGGGAGTTGGGGTTCAAACAGGCTTAAATACGACACTGGGGAAACAAAACTCACCCACAAACAACTGGCACAACACAGGAGAGACAGCTCGTTGGGTTCAGCAATCCACTGCACCTGAAGGAAAAAGGAGACAACAACGTCAACATTTTAGCCAGAGAAGACAGATGGTTTGAACTTCTCTGAACACGGGACGAGGACAGAGATCTAATCTGCCGTCAATCTACAACACAACTCTGAACATCTGTCCCCAAGAAGATTCTCCCCCGTTCACACCTTGAGACTGGAGCCTGTGACTGACAACGTTAGAGAACCATTCGTTGGAGAGAGAGGACAGGGTCAAACAGTCTCCTCCAGCAAAGTATTGTTAAGAGACATTAGTCATGTGAGATGCTGATGGGTAACATCCACAGATGTTCCTATTTGAACCCCACTCCCCACCGGTCCTTTAGAAATGAAAAGCGTGCTTGGATGAAATGTTCTTCAAGAATCTCTACAAGTCCAGTAGCCTCTTTTCAGCATTTGTTTTTTGGATATACTATGACCTGGATATGACTGAGGACCTTCACAGAGCCAGTGAGCTGCCCTCTCTGCATCCAGCTTTCAGTGTCAAACCTGCGGCTACAATCAGAAAGATAGTTCACAAATTTCGCCTGCATGGGAGGCATGTCATCAAGATTATTAAAGCAAAGCTATGGTTTGGAAATGGAATATAGAGTGCTCTGGTAATTTTACAACAATACACCACCACCTGTACCACTACTTGCACCGTGCACTGATCAGGCATAACATTATGACCACCTTCTTAATATTGTGTAGGTCTCTCTCGTGGTGACTCATCAGTGAATGATCATGGACCTTCTGAGGGTGTCCTGTGGTGTCTGGCAACAGAATGTGGTTAGTGGGGGGGCCTTTGAGGGGAGGGGCCTCTGTGGATCATCCCACAGATACTTGATCAGTTTGGGATCTAGTGAATTTGGAGGCCAGGTCAACACTTTGTG
>JASGAT010394543.1:21153-43708 GCA_030220025.1 Chelon auratus | reverse complement strand
GGTCAGGAGAGGTCTGGGGGTGGGGAAGTCACACAGGTAGGGGACAGTGATCCAGGCGGTGGGACTGTGCAGTCACCATGTCTCAATCTACAAACCAATCCTGCATGACTAGTCTTGGGCAACAGCTAATGGCCCCCAATTACAGTTTCTCTGTCCTCCAGAAAGCAGCCAGTGTGGCGTGACCCTCTGAAATGAGTCTTCCTCACAAATGCATGGCAACAACTGACATGCTTAGAGAGCGAGATGGCTTAATTCGATGTTTGCTTTTACATTACAGTTCTTTTTAACTCATTTAGACGTGTTTCTTGAGACTTTAATATAACTGAGTCAGTCTGAGCTGGCCGTCTGCTGTGTTACAGTCTATGTGGAGCTACAGTAAAACATCGAGGAGCTGAAACGTGAGGGTGGGAAAAGAGCAAAAAGAGGGTCTGAGGTGGAAAGGTCAAACCGATGTTTCACCGTGATGCCAGAGAGGGACATTTTTTTCCATCAGGATGCCTCCTGTGGTCGGGGTTAATGTGGTGTTCAAGGGACAGAGATGTGCGGATGAATTAATTTTAGGGATGAGCAGAGGAGCGTGGAGACAGAGGGCCAGAGTCCACTGGTGGAGCGGTGGGGGGGGGGGTTACACAACAGGTAACCTTCCCATCAGCCTGTACCTTGGGTACGCAAGCATGCAAGCTCTTGGTGGATGGTGGAAGTGAAAAATGTTTTACCTTCTTCACAGCAATAGGCCTATTACTGCCATGCTAGCATTAGCATCTAGCTCAAAGCATTGCATTTGCTCAAAGCCTTGTTGTGTCAAGATAACCTTTAAATAGCTACTTTTGTTGTGTATATACACTGCCTGCCCCCCAAAAAAGTCTCCACCTGGATTTAACTAAACAAATAGGTGGGTGATTATCTTTCAGCTGGCAACAAGTTATTTAACCCCAACTGATGGAATGAGTAGCTTCTCATTTATTAAACAACCATGTCTAAAGACACATCCCGTGGTTGTTGAAAAGATGTTAGGACTGAACAGCTGTGTAGACTTAAGAAAACCACTAATCAGTGAGGCTAACTGTAAAAAAAGGCTTCAATTTGCTAGGGAACATAAAGATTGGACTCTGGAGCAATGGAAGAAGGTCATGTGGTCTGATGAGTCCAGATTTACCCTGTTCCAGATTGATGGGGGCATCAGGGTAAGAAGAGAGGCAGATGAAGTGGTGCACCAATCATGCCTAGTGTCTACTGTACAAGCCTGTAGGGACA
The DNA here is from genome assembly GCA_030220025.1 of Chelon auratus. Lineage (NCBI taxonomy): Eukaryota > Metazoa > Chordata > Actinopteri > Mugiliformes > Mugilidae > Chelon > Chelon auratus. Next base: position 42,454 of record JASGAT010394543.1, on the reverse strand, counting down.
GTGCTATGATCTGGGGTTTCTGCAGTTGCTCAGGTCTAGGTTCAGCAACATTATGTGTCCAAAGAATGAGTTAAGCTGACTACCTGAATATACTGAATGACCAGGTTATTCCATCAATGGATTTTTTTCTTCCCTGATGGCACGGACATATTCCAAGATGACAATGCCAGGATTGATGGGGGGTTAAATTGTGAAAGAGTGGTTCAGGAAGCATGGTCACTACAGTGTCCAGACCTTAACCCCATTGAGAATCTTTGGGATGTGCTGGAAAAGGCTTTGTTCAGTGGTCAGACTCTCCCATCATCAGTACAAGATCTTGGTGAAAAATTAATGCAACACTGGATGGAAATAAATCTTGTTTCATTGCAGAAGCTTATGGAAACAACGCCACAGCGAATGTGTGCTGTAATCAAAGCTAAAGGTGGTCCAACAAATCTATTTTTTCATTCTTATATCTTCAATTATTGCCTGAAGTAAGATGTAGATTGTGAGTCTAGCCAGATTCATCAAAAACAAAATAAACAGGATGTAACACAGTTCTCCGGAGGGATCAGGTTTACCGGAATAGAGAGTCATGTCCGATGGTGAGTCAAGGAAGGTAACTGTAGGTGCTTTAAGAAATCACAGGGGGACAAGACAGACGCCATGGTTGACTGAGTGTGAAGCGTTTTTCTCTTTACTCATGAAATAATAGATAACTTGGGTTCCACATTAGGTGGCACTGAGCCAGAATCTTAATTGTCCAAAAGCTGACTTAAATAAACAAAGTGGATTCAAAAGGGCTCCTGTGAGACCTTTCCTATCAAAGTTCATGTTTACAGTAAAAACAGGTTATACACTTATAGATGGATTGTAGCTTATCATTACAAGCTGACCAGTGAGATGATTGTGTCACTGAAAGGATGGCAGGAGTTTTATAACTCTCTGCTGCTTTCTTGAAGAATTGTGGTCATATTTATTCTCGTTTTATCTGAAAATACCGTATGATCTCATGTTTAATTTTACATATTTCTCTTTTCTCTTGCTAGGACGAGATGTCTTACGCTCTTGACAATGATCCCATTTAACTCCCTAAATGGAAGCCGCGCCAACATCGATCTGCGTATGAGGTAAAAGGAAATGTGCTGATGCCTCTCACACTCGGTTATACATTAACTGTCAACAAAAAGGAGGGGAAAAAAAAGAAATAAAAAGAGCTTATAGACTTGAACAGATAACCTGCTACTGCGTCTGACAGGCCAGGCAAATAAATTGCTGACAGAAAAAATAATCTTGACACTAAAGGTCATTGTTACTACTGTCACATTTTCATGTTATTGGTGCGTTTATGGCCAAAATAAAAATCTAAGGGTGTCAGATAGCAGGCAGGAGAGAAAGGGCATTTCACGCGTCAGTGTTTGAAACAGCTTTTTCTGGAGGAAGAAATACATTTGAAATGACTTTACAACTGTCCATACTAAATCCATGGGATTTGTGTTTGTGGTGCATTGAAATTTAATTAGAGGTGATACAAGTTTAACTTGCAATTATGCAAAGTTCACTGAAGAATAAGTAGCAAGAGTAAGCAACACAATAATATAAAAAAATATATATTAAAAGTTGCCCCTATTAAAGGCCAATGAAAAGGTAGTAGTACATATTTTAATATATAATAATACAACCACTACTTACAACAACTTGTAGAATGTATACCCGATACACAGAGAATATTTATGAGGATATTAATGTAAACAAGTTGTATCTGTGGTATTTTAAAGGCTGATAGGTGTGGAGCCAATTTGAATCTTATACACCGATAGTCAGCTTATTCTCCAGTAATGCATATCTAATGAGGTCCTTGTATGGTTTGTATGTAAAACCTTTATTTGCAAAGTAAAGACAGCTGTAGTAGAGTAAAGATGTGCATTCCTTTTGAAATGAAGCGGAGGAGAAGCAGGGAACTGAAATATTACAGTAAAGTAGTACTTGGCTGATGTTGACTTTGCTCGACTTACTGCACTACTACTCAATATGGTCTGTAAAATAATTATAATAACTGAAAAGTCAACAGTTTTCCTCTCCTTGACCTCATCAAAATCCCCTGTGACTGAATGCATTGAAGTAGAAGAACCCCTTTATTTTGGTACAAAATATGGAAAAGACTTGAATGTATTGATTTTACACAAGCTGAGGATATTTGTCTTGTTCTATATTTAACCAGGGGTTAATTCACAACATCTACGGTCTGTCAGCACCATTCAAAGATGTCACACATGTAAAGCCATTATATCTGGTGTCAACAGCACAAGAGAAATGTGTCATTTTCTACAATCTGAAGCACGATCAGGTCAATAAATGATGAAAACTACATTTGCACAACGTGTATTTTCTAAGCACTAAATCTCCTTGCACCCAATAATGGCTAAAGTATTATACATTTACGTTTGTTCCTTGTTTATGGCCTTCAGTGTGGTTGTAGAAATGAAAGACAATTTGCAAGATATTTTCATAAACTGCAAAAAACAGTAGCACCTAGAGGCTTGTAGCTCACAAGATGCTGATTTTATTGAGTTGCATTTATATAACACACACCCAGAAAGGGATTAAAATGTGGATTTAAAGTGTTGGATTTTAGTGGATATTAACAGAACTGAAATGTTGTATTCTTAATTGCTCTTTCATAAGTGTTACTCTTTACATCTATATAGGGCGAGAGTCCTCTTCGCACGGCCATGTTTCCTCTGCATCCGCTAGTGTTGGCTTGAACCACGCCTATTTTTGGGGGTTAAACAATCCCGTGGAGACTACAGCATTGGCATAAAAAGTCTACAAAACTTTCAGCACACAAGCTTAAATCAATAGTGCTTTACCGGACATTAACGCTAGACTCTGACAAACCTTTGTCGTTGAACACAGCCGGGATGAAATTATTTACAAGGAACCGGAGAAGAGCGATAGAGCTCAGTGTGAAATGAGTCACGTGTTTTACTTCCTCCATTACCAAAGATAAACCATTTTTGCCATTAATTTCATATTACCGACAGATAATGTCAGTAGTACAGGAGCTTGTCAACCACAGGGCATCTTGAGCAGCTAGTTGAGCAGTGTTGCCAGATGGGAAATGTAGAAATATCATACTGTTGCTTTGAAATTATCGTACTTTGACACAAACTATCACGTGCACTTAAACAACTTGAAACACTAGAATCTAGCTAGAAAAACAAAGCTGTACTATGTGCATGTAACTGTAATAACCTACGGAGTAAACACGGAGGCTCGGCCATTTGAATGAAACAATTTCTTTACTCACTGTCATTCAAATGGCAAACTATCATTTATCATTTTTAGGTCCAGAAACTATCGTATAAATATATCTGGCAACACTGTTTGGAAGGTACTGACAGTGGTTCAGGCTCGAACCAGAGAAAGCTAACGTAGCTAGGTCTTAGCACAGGGCTAGAAAGTGGTTGCCATATACAGCTGACGGTTTCCGGCACAATCGCTTTTCAAACACCACCTACACACAAACAAAAAAATGCCTTAAATATTAGACTGATATTTTATTTAGTACTTTAACCAACCAGATGCAGTGGAAGCATAGAAATCCTCTAGCGACTCCACTACCACTCACGGCTAGCTACTACGAAGATGACGTAAGCGCAGTTCATTGATAGGCCAGTGGAGCTTCTCTGTTCTTTAGAAAGCAGCACAAGCAGAGCACATACAGTGGCTTGGGGAGAGTAAAAGCACTTTTCTTTTTGTTTTTTGATTGGCATTAAAAAGTAATCTGATAAAAAAAACGTTGTTCACCTGCGAAATAAAATTCCAAACCACCCAATTAGGCAACATTGTTCTAGCTAGCATGTCACAGTATCTGCTGAGCAAGACTAAAAATAGAAATATTTCACAGATGATGTTTTACTTAAAGGATGAATAAAATGGAAATAGATGTCCATGTGGGACACCTGTGCTCATTGATTCAACCAGACTGATGACACTGAGAGTGGATATGTACTGTATATTTACTTAATACAGTTAGTTTGGTTCATTTATAAATTAATTTAATTCTGAAGGGTTTCTGTTGGTTTGGCTTAATTTACATTAATGTCTTTTGCATTTATTTATTTATTTATCAGTTTCACCAGTTGTGACCAAGGATGTGTTGCAGGCCAAAATTTCCAGATGTGCTCCTCTGATAAATACTAAAGCACCTGAAAATGTACTTTGTAGTAAAGAACCTGAATAAAAGTGTTAAATTCTACCACAGAAAACATGGATTAGTTAAAAATACGAACCTGGTGTTGAGAGGCTAAATAAGTAAACGTGATCAGAGTCCTGTTAGTTTGTCTCGTATGAATGTGGTTTTTCCTTTTTGCCTCATGTTGTGTAACTCATGTGTTGCGCAGGCTTTCGGCGGCCGTGTGTTTGCTCTGCGGGCCTTCAGTCAGAACATTCCACCTCTCATGGCCGCTAATGGCAGGTGTGCGTGCCTCTGCATTAATCAGGGTGCTGTGAACCCGCCGTTTAATCGCAGAGGAAGCCGAGCAGGTAATTACTTTTGAATCTCTAATTGCGCATACAAGGAGAAAGAAAAACACGGGGCAGCCATGTATGCAGATCGGAATCGCAATCCAGCCCGACCTGCTAGTCCTGGGTGCACCTTTCTTTGTCTCTGTGTTTTCGGTGAGCATCAAGTCAGTCATCAATGCAGGCGAGAGCTCTGGGAGACGAAATAGTACACAGTACACAATAACAGCTGCAGTCAGTCCAACTTCCATGAAGGTCATTAAATATTGTACTTACTTAAACTTCTATATTACTTTCCTTGAGCATTTCTATGTGACATAACGTTAGGATTTTCTACTTTCTACTCCAGTTACTTTTCCAGATTAAGGTTTAATATAATTAAACATAAGATACCTGTCTGGCACATTAATGTGTCTATGACCAATTAAATGAATAACCGTAGTAGTAATCCTACACTAAACACAATATCACACTCTGACAGGGGCTATTATTTCCTCAAGAAGTACATCATCTGATACCACAGGGTCGTTTTCATACTTTTGTAGTAGAATACAGGATTTGCACCTGTATTGGAGTATTTTATAATGTGTTGCTGCTTTTATTCCAGCTAAACATATCAAAATTGCATCCAGGCACTGTTTTCTTGTCTGAAATGTAAATTTTATGATAATTCTGGAGGCTGTTGTTTGTGTCACTGCTGTGGACTGTGTTGTGTAACACTAAGTGCGTGTTTCTAATATTAATTTTAATAAAAAAAAACAAAGACTTTATCTCAACAAAAATAGATTCAAGATACTTTTTCCATTTATTATATATAAAAAAGGGGGGTGCTGTTTCTCCTCTAGTGTAAATGGTTAAAAAAAATCAACAACAAATTAGTAAATAACTAAGAATTATAGATTAAAATCGTACCACATGCAAAACAATAGGAGGTTTGAGTTATTAAAGTGCTAACGGACAATCTAGTGATTGTAAAGCATCTGTGCATGTGGGCACATATTAGTGGGAGGGGGCTCAGTCCATGGATGATTCTGACAGCTTGTGGGAAAAAGCTTTTCACTCCCCTTCTAATAGAGTAAACTGAAAACTTGGAATAAAACCATAGGTCAGTTATTCCTGTGTTCTCCCATGACATGAATCTAAAGGCTCACACAGATATTTTTTTCCAGGTTAATTAACATGAAATAAAAAGTTCACTACATTCACATCTACATTTATTCAGCTACTGAACTGCAGTCACTTCTCAGGTACTTCACTCGAGTATTTACATAATTTTCCACTTTGTACTTCAGCCTCCACTGCCTTTATATTAAATTTTACTCCATCCACATTTAACTTATAGCTATAATAAGCTTGTGTGTAATTAATTTATTAAATATAATATACTGTCACCACTGACGCGCTACTTCTCAGACAACTGGATCATATTGATTTTAGTTTAATTTTCAAATATTAACTGTCTTGTCTTTACCCCAGCGTCAAGTCCCCCAGCGTCTCATTTGGTCAGTTTAAGAAAAAGAAAAAAAAAACTACCAGAAACCAAAAATATAAACAGCAAATATAATATTACTCATGCCAAAACAGCTCCAAATATGAGTAACAATTTGAGGTTGTAAAAATATCGCAGCACTATAGCGCAGCATTTACAGTGTGAGAAATAAAGCTGTAATATAGTCTATGAAAATCCCCATATACCTGTAAATAAAATAAAATTTTATAGTCTACAAAAATAGATGAGAAATCCAGATAGCAGGAGTTTCAATTAGATCTCTCAGCTTGTGTTTACATGATACATGAACTGCTGTCCTGATAAACAGATAGAGACAATGGTTGTTTAAGCTGTAGGCATCAGTGATAATGATAATCCCACAACGTAATACACGGGGATATAGAAATATAACAAAGTGCAAACGATTGCAGAACTTGGAATCACTGGACTGATGTTTTTACTCAAGTAAAGGAACAAAATAGTCCTTTGCAACTTCACAAAATTTAAATTTGTCGCATTAATGACTCCAAATTGCGAAGCTTTTTCCTGCAAAGCACAACAAAGACTTCACGGCACATAGATGTTAACAAGGACAAAGCAAATATCTGATAAGAGCATTCCAGTCTCGTTTTCAAATGCACTGCTGAGCAGAGAGAGACGTCTTATCGCGCCATTATTCGTCACAAACTCTTCCTTGTAGGTGTGTGTTTGACTTCCCGCTGGGTACAGCAGCTAACGGCTTGGATCTGATTCACTCATGTTCTTTTCTCTGGAAATTTATTGCGCTGCGACACACCTCACGCGGAGCTGGCACAGTTTGTCTGATCAAAATAAGGTCAGGGGTGATACTGAGCATGGATCTGTGCGTGTGTGTGTGTTTCGCTTTATTGTTGTTTGCCATGGGTACACACTGTGAAGCAATAAAACTCTTAAAGAAAAATAAAAAATGAATTTCAAGTTGATTAATTGAGAATAATGTGACAGAGAAAGATCAAAAAATGTAGTGAGGAATAGTTTAGCAGGTGCATGCATGAGTGTTTCATGTTCACCAGTCTTACCTGCGTGGCGTCCTGGTCGCTGTTTGTCCCATCGTTCACTAGGTGACAGCAGTGAGCTCAACAATGGGATCAGAGGAAAGTCACAGCTTCACGTCCTGCAGCTATTTACCCCCAAACAAAAGACATCCTATGTTTCTTGGTCTTCAGCGCAGAACTATGCAAAATGAACCACTGGTATGGAACTGTTGGTCGCCTCATGAGCCGCTGACCGAGTCATGCAAATGTGCCCAGAGTTGACCAGTTTAACAGTCACTAATAGATAACCAGGGAATAAATGCTCCTGGTTCTCTCTGCAGATGGAACATCTTCATACTTTGCACATTCTCTGAAACATTTGGGTACAGATATGTTTTCAGGAAGAACTGCAGGGAGCTGGAACTTCCTGTGCAAAAGATTTAATCGCCAAAAAAAAACCCAAAAAAAAACAGAAGTCTTTTTTATATATATATATTTTCTAATCAGAGGCATGATATGAACATTAATAAAAACATTTTGTCTGCTGAGTGTCGCTCTCTTCCACACATCCTGAGTGGTTGTTCCAGTCAGGAGCTTGTTTCTTATCTCGCATTCACTAACGCTGGAGACATCTGTGTGTGGACGTCTTGTCGCTGGAGGAGCGCAGGTTTCTTTTCATGCCTCAGTGTGCTGCCTGCGTGTGCTTTTTGGCTCATTTACTCTCACGGAGTCAATCTGTTCAGCTCCAGAGCTGTTGTCAACCTCTTTGTTTCTAGAAGCTTTTAGGATGTTTCTGATGCAGGGAATCTGTAGCAGTCAGAGGAACCATGCACACATTCAAAGACTTGCAGTGTTTTAAAATGAGGATATTGCAATTTAATTATAATGCTTTATTTTGATATTGAATTCTGGCATTTAACATATAAGTCTTTTTGTGTTTTCACCTGATTCTACAGAGATAGCTGCTGTGCCCCCCTGTATACTTGACAAAGTGGCTTCGATTCCTGAGTCAATATTGACCACCAGCCAGCAGGAGAGAAAAGCAGCAGCAGCAGCAGCTGGGAGGAGGACGGCCAGGAAACCGTCATCAGCTAAACACACACGCACATGCATTTTAAAAAGCAGAACTTTTTTTTATATATTATTATATATTGTACGACTGTAAATTTAAGAAATGGAAACTACAGATTAAATTTATAAACTTTCCTCGATGAAACGCGTGAGCTTGTGGTTACGTCATGGGACGTGTCTTGTACACAATGTACTTGAGGTTCAAGTGGTAGCATCAGCCTTCAGTTGTGAAAACACCAGTGCTAGGCAACTGTTGTCGCCCACAAGCAACTGAGGTTAAGAGTTTAGCGAGCTGGCGACTGGTTGATTTAATGTAGGAAATGCAAAGCCGCGACGAAAGGATGGGCCGTTGGGAACATCAGTGTTTTATTCAGAGAAAACCGTACGCAACTTAATTGCAATATATTAACTTAGCATCCATCGACGGCATTTCTGAAAAGATCAGCAAATTCGTGGTGAACTCTGATTGAAAATGTCTCAATGTCCCTCACAATGTCCCCTTCTATTGAATACCCCAAGAAGTGACCATTCATGTGAATTTTTCCCATGAACACAGTGAACCCGATCTCATTTGAAAACAAAAGTAAGGCAAAACAAGACACAGGAGACTCATCCTCTGTCCATCCGTTGAAATGTGCAGTATTTCCCATGGATTTCTAAGTATGAGCCTGAAGGGGCAATATAATAACAGTCAAGTAATAACTCATCCAATAATTTTTCCGTAAACCAGGAATAAACGCCAAGTTCTCATTGGCAGTGTTACTCAAGCATTTATGTTGTTATGACAGTTAAAAAGTCCACCTAGGAAGGAGGAGGAGGAGGTCTGGTCGGGTGGATGGGTCAACAAAACCCCTGACATTGTTTGCTTGCAGTTTCTAACCGACGATGAGATTATACAGAAGAAGTATTTTGTCATGACCACGACTTTTTTTAACCAAAAAACTTAACCAAACCTTATCCTGATCTAGGTTTTATTTCATTCAATAGTGGCTAGTAATCATTTTAGAAAGCCCAGCTGAGGCATGTGTTGGTCTAAACAGCTCTGACGAATCAATATTTATGTATATTTTGTCATTTAATTTTAGAGGAATCAGCACACTTTGTTTTTGAGGTCTTATTGTCTTAGCCTCAGTATTTTCTCTTTCATTTTATTGATAACTGCAGGTTGGAAATGCGCTATCACAAGCTGGATTACATGTCACGACGGTGATCCCGCTGGTGACAGAGGCTTTATGGGTTTATGACCTTCGCCATCTCCTTCCTTGTTTCTTCAGATAAACAGATCCAGCTCAATAATATTTTTTTTGTACAGTCACTGCAAAAAGAAGGCAGGTTACATCAGCATGTGCCTTGACAGCTTGGCTCCGTTACAGTCAAACTGTGGGAGTGCCAGACTGGGAGATGGGGGTGTTGCACGTGATGAAAGGGGTCACTCTGCCCTTAAAACGAAACAGAACTGCTGCACAGGATGGAAAATCCCAAACGGATAGGTGTTTCTTATCGGCTGCTTTGTCAATGCACGGAAATATATATATATATATATAAAACAAAAAACACCACACCAGAGACGTTAAGACGTAGCCAAACAAGACTGAGACAGAGACACGTTTGCCGTGTCATGACTAACAGTCAAACCTCAAAGCAGCTCTGATTTGATTTGATTTAGCAAAAGAAAGGACGAGGAAAAGCTCAATCCCTGACCACACACACACCTTGTGCAGCCTCAAGAGCAAACAGATACTCTCAGGTCTCGATTCAAACACATAGAAACACTTTGTCACGCACACACACACACACACACACACACGTATATAAATCTACACACCCTGCTACAGTGCATGTTGACAGAGAGCATGTTGACTGTGGCTCTGACACACTGCTACAGACTTGCAGCCACAGGCCTCTAAACCTCTGCCAGGGTAGGATCATCCGCAGGTCATGTTTATGAACTGGGAGGAGTGGATGGATGCCAGCATCTTCCATCACTTTCCTCTTCCTTATCTTCACCTGTATCGGTACGCTTCAAACTAAAACCTTCTCCCCCCTGTCTCTCCCCCCCCCTCTCTCTCTTTGTGCTGTATTCAGCCATCTTCAAGTGATTTGTGGGTGTGGTGATGAGATCTTATTGCACTGATAAAGATCAAAGCTGCTGCTCCGTTCCGATGAAGAGAAACCGTGATGCAATCAAAGTCTGATAAACTGAGGAAACATGACAACTGACAAGTCGTCATTATCATAAAATGGACGGAGGATTTGAATGAGTAATGGGGGAAATGGCATCTAGACCAATTAAGACTCCTCGTTTATGTTCCTCTTGGGTTTATCTTATACCTGCAGAGATCGCTGACATTAAACCCCATCATCAATGATGCAAAGTACGGAGACCCGCAAGGAAAAATAAAAATAAATTAAACAATGTATTTTTGCAGTATCTCACAAATGCACTTTGGTCAGTTTAATTCCAGATGTGTTCCTCTCTGGGCCTCCTGGTTGCCTATGAATCCAAGTCTGTCAGTTCAGAGTACACTTTACGATTAGTATGCCCTCCAAATGCTATTGCTTCGGGGCAAGTCTGACCTAAAGGAAAAACTTTTTGCAAAAGCTTCCTTAAATGTCCCTTCCCAGGCTCTGTAGCAAGAAAATCAGCACAGTGCAACGCTTAAACCTACTTATTTCTTAAATGTAAAATGAGAAAAGTCACTCATCTTCCCTGCTGTAAAGCTTCAGCCGGCCACCAGTCAGCTTAGCTTAGCATGAAGCCTGTAAAGAGAAACAGCTAGCCTGTCTTTGTGCGCCCTCTTTCAAGGGGTCACAGTTCCATAATGATCGGAAAAGATGGACAAATTAAAGAAATATTCAAAGCTGCACATGAATGGGAGAGGATGCAGTCTATCTATGTGATATCACAGGACTGTCAGTCAAGACTACGATGCTACACCAATAACATCAAAGAGCAACTTACTGTGGAAACTGTTCGGGGAAATTAGACATGAAACTACCAGATATTTGGTGCTCTTTGCAAAAACTTGACATAAAAGATAGAGACTGGTGCCAGCATAATTAATCTGTTGCATAGTGTAAAGGACTAATTGCTGTTTCACAGGTTGCTATGTGTCGAAACTACACCTTAGCTGAGAGCAGTGACCTTCCTGAAGTCACAACTTTATGTTGTCACACTTTAAGTTAAAATGTATTTAAATGTATTATTAGTTAATTAGTGTGATTTAGAGATGCTGGTTTTGTTGCCTTTAGTAGGAGCCATGCTAGTTCTTGCCCCTATATCAAGAATTTATGCTAAGCTAGGCTAAGCTAACGTCCTCCTCGATTTCACTTCATAGTTAACATGGTGTTGATCTTAATTTCTAACTCTCTGAAAAAAAAAAAGCGTATTTCCCAACATTTGCTTGAGTAAAACTCAAAAGTCACTTCGCGTCTGAGTTTAGGTAACCAGCCAGCAGACGTCTCCGGCGTCCGAGGAGAGGAGCGGTCGGAGAGTTCAGGACGGGGGTAAGGTCCAGATCAGTCTGTGGAACGGTACACGGCCGCTGGTTTCCTGAACCTCACGCACGCACCACGTAGCCCTTGCCCTTTTTGCTTCATCCACTTTCCAAATGTTCCGCTCTGTGCACCCACCCGGCTGTGGGCTGAGGAACGAGAGGTCGCGAGAGGTCAGCGAAGACAACGGAAAGCAGCCACGCACACCTCGAGCCCACATGGATAGTCACAGCGGGTCCCTGAAGCTTAACGTTTTTTTTGATTGCAGCACTCGGGTTTCTTCAGCGTTGTTTCGTTTAATTTGACTCAATAAAAAGCGTTTTACTTTTACAAGTGACAGCTTCTATTAAACAAAGCCAGGAAACCACCACCACACCTGTAATTCACATCTGAAAGGCGCAAAGAGACATCCACAAAAGGTGCAACGGCAAACAAAGCACTGTCGCGTTTTCCTGGTCTGTTATCTTTGCACCAGTTTAATATCTTCACCGGTCTGCCCTCCATTTCCAACTGTTCCTACTGACCCGAACAATATCTACAAAACTAAGCCGGACACCTGGACTCAGGAGATTTGCATAAATGTTGGTGTTTGGATCGATTATCATCCAGGATCCGTCTCATTGCCTGAATGGTCAGTCTTGCTGGAACAGGGCCAGTTAGTTTCATAAGCAGGTGTGAGAAAGCCTAACGGTAAAAAATAAAAATAATGGTAATAATAAAGTATGATGGAAACTAATTAAACTAACATTGATGGTGGAATCTTGAAATGCTTAGAAATATAAAAGACAATTCACCGACAGGTTGGCAAACTACATTTACTGCTCCTGATACTGATAATGTACCACAATGGCTATTATATGTAAAACTGATCTGAACAGTCTCTTTATTACAGTAAGGGCAAATATGTGAAGAGGATCTTTACTCTACTCTGCCGTCTCATCCTAAAATCCAGGAATTTGTTTTCATTTAGCTCATTTTGGGATTTAGAAAGACATTAAAGGGGATTAATACCAACCAAAACTGCACAAGAACCCAAAACTAAGTTTTAAGAGTTTACATTTTCACGTGTCTCTCTCTAAAGCAGTGACCGGACTGTTACTTCTCAATGTTTTTTGTCAACTTGTGACCCGTTAAAGCTGCTCATCGGGGCTGAAACCGACCACAGCTTTGAGATACCGATGCGTAGCAGAAATATTATTGTCTTCTTCTTATTATCTTCTTCTTTGCCATCTTTCTACGTAGTCTTCACGCGATCCCTCATATTCATCTTGCAACTTGGACTTTGACAGTCGTGCGTGCGTATTTTTGAGAATAGTGACATTAGTATGCAACGAATTGCAGGAAAAGATGACAATCACCATTCGTTTTCTGAATTCCCATAAAGGGAAAAAAACGTAAAATAGGTGTGAAAATAATTTCCTAAAACAGCTGGGTGCTGTAGTTTTTAGTCTAGGAGCAATTGCACTGTTGCATTTACACAGAACAACAGTAGAGCACATGTTGATGATAATAAAGAAACATGTCACCCACTGCACTACTGTAGCTCAATTCTATAATTGATTGATAACTGCTTTTGTTATTTCCATGTGACTTGCAGAAAAAGAGACAAATGTTCAATATCCAGCCCCTGTGGGTCTGTGCCTGCCACGACTGGAGGTGTGAGGACAGGTGTAGCTACAGGAAACAGGTGGAGGACCCTCGTGGCTCGACCCGTGTGTCACCAGAGTGAGTGTGTGGTGTGCGTGTGTGGTGTGTGTGTGAGTACCAGTGATGAGCAGTGCGTGTTCTTCTCCGCGCTCCAGCGCACAAGCTGCTTTCACAACAGGCGTGATGGTCTGTGTACTGGATAAACTGTTTTTTCGCTGCTTGTTATTATTTGTCGTTAATGGTTGACATATTTTAAACAGGAGACACGTGAAAGCGCCAGAAAGAAAAGAACGCCAAAAGTTTTCCTGTTAATGCTCATCTGCCGTTAAAACAAAACAAAACAAAAAAAAAACTCTGATTCTTTGATTCGTAGGTTTTAAATTATGTTTGGAAAGAATTGCTGGCCTGACGTGTCTCAGTTTGAAATCTTTACAAGTATGCAGGAGTCTAAAAATATTATTTGGGACCCCCCCTCAACTACGTTGTAAAGATTATCTGAACTGTTAGTGCCACTCCTCAAACTTTTAGTCTATAGCTCTGTAATTTATGCATGCTACATTTATTTCCTTATTTCATGCTGCATAACTTCCTGGTCTCTGACCTTATCAAACCACTTACAGTACATCAGCCTGTGTTTTTATCATTCGAACATTTTTTGAACAAGTTTTGCACTTACGTTTAAGCCTCTGCTTAAACGTAAGTTTAACACCTTTATGACGTGACTTCAGCACACTGCTGCTGACACATCATGAAGAAACTGCAGAATTAGATGCTGAGAGACTTCATGTGCACAAACCGATTCATCAAGTAAAGGCCCAGCATCACAATTTAAAGCAGAATTGAGATTTCACATTTCTCTACAACGGTGGGATGCTGGCAAACATCTGGCCAGAACTGCAACTATAACATTAACCACTCACTCGGCAGTTCATTATGTACACAAGTGAAAACAAATGCATTATAACATAACAGTTCTGCTCTAAATCTTAGCTTCATGAAGGTTTTGGCATTCAGCTTTAGTTTAACATCAACTAGGAAAACAAGACAACAAGTATGTGCACATAATGCACGTGGAATAAATAAGACATATGCATGTAGAAAATATAAAAGGTATGCACATGGAGGTGCACAGAGAGACCTGTTGACTCAAGTGTGTTTTCATTTCGGAGGCTGCGTTTCTATTGTTTTGACAACCCCATTTCAGTGAGTGGGCTAGGCTAAATAACGGTTCAGCAGCACCGGAAAATACATCCTCTTAAATGATCGTCCAGTTGAATTAACACCTTTAAACTGAACATTATTAACAGTCGTGAAGCAAAGATTTAGTGCAGGACTGTTAATAGCGTACCTAATGAACTGGCAAGTGAGTGCACAAACTGTAACGGCATAAATCTTGTCATAAACCATCCCATTCACACAAGTCTGCGCCGCCAAACTGTGGTTTTGTCTGATTTGGTAAATTTCTGAAGAGGTCTGTCTCACGTTCATCGTCGGGATCACACAGAACAAGACACCACTGCATCGTTTTCTCACTTAATGCTCAAATATGAAATGAAAGTTTACATCTGCTGAGTGTTAAACTAAACTGAGTTCACGTAATTTGCAGGCCCTGGTTAAAGTCTGGTTGGAGCTGCAACCATAACATATGGTTTTATGCAACAAATTGCAGGAAAAGATGACAATCACCATTCGTTTTCTGAATTCCCATAAAGGGAAAAACCCTTTATAAAGGGTGTGAAAATAATTTCCTAAAACAGCTGGGTGCTGTAGTTTTTAGTCTAGGAGCAATTGCTCTGTTGCATTTACACAGAACAACAGTAAAGCACATGTAGATGATAATAAAGAAACATGGCACCCACTGCACTACTGTAGCTCAATTCTAATTGATTGATAACTGCTTTTGTTATTTCCATGTGACTTGCAGAAAAAGAGACAAATGTTCAATATCCAGCCCCTGTGGGTCTGTGCCTGCCACGACTGGAGGTGTGACCATAACATATGGCTTTGTGTTCTTTGTCTGCTGCAGGCTGCAGACATTTAATGTGCACACACAGCCTTGATTATAAACTGTAATATGTGTATTTTAAAGTCTAGCTTGCCGATGCCATCAACGGACTGGTGATGGAAATTAGGAAATCCTGCAACTGTCACATGTTTCTCTGTACTTGTCCCTCACAAACTAACATCATGATCGCTCCTGCGGTGAAACTGAATACTGCTCCAACACACTTTCAGTTTGTAAAATAATATTTAACTTCACACATAACGCTCTGTCCTCCTGCGACTGTGAAGTTTTCTCCTCAGACAACAAATGGCTCCTTTTTTTTTCTGTTATTAACTAAATCAATCAGTTTCTTCGGGGCCCTGAAAACTAACACTTGAGTCATTAAGGTGTCAGCGGAGATGACAGAGCTGCAGACGGCCTGTAATTTATCTGTTTCCACTGGGGTTATTAGCTTCACCCACATAGCACACAAGGCGGCTGGCACTTTACACAGCAGAGCAAAAGGGCAGCTTAGGTGTGCATCTCAGGGCAACTTTCTACAACAATAGTAGCCAGAGATAAGCCAGTGGTGTAATCTGTGTAACGACACCCAGAGCTGCAGCGGACTTGTTTTTAGGTGAGAGAAACAACTGTGAGCTCTCAGCAGAACAAAAAGTTCCATTAATAAAGCATCACAGTAATAAAACAATTTACATTCCTGCAGAGGCCTTAACTGTATACGGCACTCCGCAGTGAGTTTTTTAATGCCCTTGTCCAACTTTATGGTGTTTTTATCTCTTCCTGTATTGTGATATTACATTCAGACAAGCGCTCTCCTGTGGTTTTCTGCGCACACGAACGCATTTAAAAATTAATAAGTTTGCAGGGAAACTCTGCGTATTAGTAATGATCAACCACATTGATACTACACTGAAAGATTATGTCCGATCAATAATTGGCTAAGCAGCTTGTTGTAAACCATCACATCCACTCGGCAGTTCAAGTCTGCGTTTGTGTTTTTGTTTACAGTAGAATGTCTGTGACGCTTTGATCGAGGGGTCGGCGTGATTTGCCTCACCTTGATCGTCAGAGAGAGACACGGTAACAGCACTGAACCTTTTCCTCATTGAGCACTCTAACGTTAAGAGAGAGATTAGACCTCAAAGTTATAAAATAATGGATTTTCTGATCATGAAACTGAACTCATAAAAGAAAATATTTGCTAAATGGGTGATGTGCTGCAGGAACATCTGGTCCCAGGTCAGTTGTCAGGCTCTTCAGGTCGACAGGTGTCATTAGAAACGATGCAAATGAGGAATAATAGAGAAGTAACCAACAAATTGTGAGCAAAAAATTACTGATCATCTGTTGTTTTTATTTAATTTAAGTTTAAAAAAATATAAGTAAAAAGTTAAAAAAAAAAAGAAAAGAAAAAAATTCAATTTATTTTTCAAATTATTTTTTTAATTACATTTTTAGGACAATTTTTTTGACAAACCATTTGACAAACCATTTGACAAACCATTTGACAAACCATCACTAACATTTTCACTATTTCCTGGGGGTCTACAATGAGTCAATTAATCAAGTAACAAGTGAAATATATTTTATTATTATATAATAAAATATAAACTGTAGTCTTACATACTAAATAATCTCTAACTGAAACCCAGTCTTTAATCTTGTAATTTGTCTACAAATGTGAAGTTAAATTTAACATAATGCATCACAAATTCAAACTTCATGAAGTCACCCTCAACACTTTTTAAAATGATTATTATTTAGGCTCTTTAAATGTACACAGAAACTAAGAGAAACTCCAGTAAAAGCACAAACTAACGCTCTGTTCCTCTACAAGGCCTGGCTCTGGCCTTGTGCCTGTGCTTTTATGGAATAAAACCACTGATCCAGCGATGTGAATATGTGCAGCTCGCCCTTCTTAAAAGTCTTTATGGCGCATACAACAGGGTCCGAAGTCCACGAAAGTTTTGCTGATAAGGGGAGCCAATAAAAGCAGCAGTGGAGCAGTGTAAACACGTCTACCTCGGCCCAGAGCGGGCCTTGTTCTGTGGATTTACATAAGGCTGCCATCAGCCGGCCCACTCATTACCATGTTTTATATTCCCCTGCTCTCAGAAAGCATCATGGCAAAGTAGCTCCATCCTCCCCTTCAACAGGGAAGTGAAGCAGCTTCTCGGAGCAGGTGTCAGCAGCCGTAAACTCGCACACAGCTCTGGAGCAAAGAGGAAGAACTTCACTCTGACTTTATCCTCCCTTTCCCCCCTCTGCTCCAGCGGGCACACAGCAGGCCTGTATGGTTTTTTAATGTTCTCTAAAATGGTATCGAAGCTGACATCCCTGCAGCAGGAGCTCCTCAGCGCCCTGCTGGACTCAGGAGTCACCAAAGATGTCCTGATCCAGGCCCTGGATGATATGGACCCCAGCCCGCCGGGCTTTGGAGTAAAACTGGAGAACCTGCCCCTGTCGCCGGCTGCGCCCCAGAGCGGAAAGATGAACGGAGCGGACGCGGACACCAAGCCCGTCTTCCACACGCTCACCAACGGCCACAGCAAGGGCAAGCTGTCCGGCGACGAGGGCTCCGAGGACGGGGACGACTACGACACCCCGCCGATACTCAAGGAGCTCCAGTCGCTGAACACGGAGGAGGCCGTCGAGCAGAGGGCGGAGGTGGACCGCATGTTGGCGTGAGTTTCCCTGACGGATTTAAACACTTTGAAAAGTTTTCTTTTAAAATGGTAAAATTGAATCAACACGTAGAGATGAAATTAGAAACCGAAAGCAAGCGCTCATTTCTTTTTCTTTTCGTTTAAACTTTGTTTTTTTTTTTTTAAACATTTAATGTCGCCCGTGTTTGCGCTTATAATTTTTAAATGTCAGGCATAAAAATATTTAAAACGACAACCTTAAAAAAAAAAAAAGAAAGAAAAATTGTACTTTCTGTGTGTACAATTTTAAAATGACCCGCCACTTTCTCGTTCTGGTTACTAATTATCCAAATTGATTATTATTTCTTTACCTTTGCAAAATATCAGCTGAACTTAGATCTATTTATAATTAACCATACTCCACTTCTCAATGATAAAATTACTATTACTGTTATTATTATTATAAAATGTATATAGTCCTATCACCAAGCCATTAATTTCCAATTATCTCCACTCAAACCTTTTTTTTTTTTCTGTAAAACTAATATTTGAGGCTCTGTCGTCGCCCAACATGACCGGAAGAATATCACAACTAACCCACGTGTAGTTAAGTTATTATTAATTTTATTCTATAAATCATCAACTGAAAGATACACAGTGGCGTGTGATTAGAGTGAATGGAGATCTGGTTATTCATTGTCAAAAGTTATAAACTAACATCTCCCACTTAACCCGCAGACTTAGCTGTAGGCCTCCACATTCTCCAAAACAAACAGACGTGTGTAGATTTGCTATAATTACCGATGTCCGTGTGTCCGCTAATCTCTGATGGTAGGGTAAGTCTCCGCTTCTGCCTCCCGATTATTTTTATTTAACGCTGTTGTATGCTGCTGCTGGAAGAAAAACAAAAAACAGCTGGTTTATTAGAAATTGTACATGTGAGAATAATCAAGTTTCTTATATATGGAGCCTGTATATGTACAAATTAATGTAATATCCTAAAAAAACAAATTAGATAAATTAATTCTTAGTAATTTAATATATGACATATAATTACCAACTAAATATCAGCTTAGATAAAACTTTTTTAAAACAGTAAATATTGTTTTTTTCCACCTTTTTAATTTTTTTTGGTAGCTATATTTTTTTCCCAATTTTTAAAATGTGACACACACATTTTTAATTTTATTTCTGCCAACTTGTCTCGGCCTCTGGTGAAGTTGTATTTATTTATTTATTTTTTTAACCTTAAATTTACACAAACCTTTATCTGACTCTTTCTGGGGCTTTAACACTGAGCCCGAGTTTCTCAACTCAACCCTGAATCCACTTGAACTAACCTTTGGAAATATTTACGGCCCATTGAAAGAGCTACAATGATAAACGGCTTGTCTGTGAAGGGGCTCATTATCAACCCTTTAAACTCCAGGCCTTATTAAACAGGGAAGTTGATGAGCCGCTGTGTGTTTGGTGATTTATACGTTTTATATAAAGGAACAGTGTCTAATGCCGATATCCGGGAAGCTTCCACGAAGCATTTCTTCTTGTGTTTACATTCATTTAATTTATTCCAACTGTAAACCGTCTGAGTTGGAGCGTGTTTTCCTTCTGAAAGCTGCACGTAGTTCAGCGTTGAAACGAGTCGTGTTTTCTGTGTTTTATCTGAACCCAGAGAGGACCCATGGCGTGCTGCCCGCATGATCAAAGGTTACATGCAGCAGCACAACATCCCCCAACGGGAGGTGGTGGACATCACAGGGCTGAACCAGTCTCACCTCTCCCAGCACCTCAACAAAGGCACGCCCATGAAAACGCAGAAGCGAGCGGCTCTGTACACCTGGTATGTCAGGAAACAGCGGGAAATTCTCCGACGTAAGTTAATATTTGAGTTTCTCACAGCTTGGCCCCGGCCTGTAATGTGTATAGTTGGCAGCAGCACGCTGTTTTATTTGGGTTTCAGCTCTGTAGGGATATCAAGTTGGACGTTTCCTCATCCATGCAATAAGTCTGCCACGATGCACCTAAAATAAAAGCATATTTACTTCATCTAAGTATTTTGAAAATGGTTTTCTCGTCTTGTTTTGCAGAGTTCAACCAGGCGGCGCATGGTCCTGGCGGCACCATGTCCGACAAAGGCAACCAGGATCCGGCCTTTTTCTTCCCAGAGTACAACCAGTCCGCTCAAGGCATGGGTCAGCCCGGCGAGGAGGTTGGCAGCGAGCCAACCTGTAAGAAAATGAGACGCAACCGCTTCAAATGGGGCCCTGCGTCCCAGCAGATCCTGTACCAGGCCTACGAGCGGCAGAAGAACCCCAGCAAGGAGGAGAGGGAGGCTTTGGTGGAGGAGTGCAACAGGTGGGTAATCGTGGCGGCTCCTCGTACCTTGCTGTGAGACTTCTGCCCAAACGATATTAACCTCCTCTGTTTCCTGCAGAGCCGAGTGTCTTCAGAGAGGCGTCTCCCCCTCCAAAGCTCAGGGCCTCGGCTCTAATCTGGTCACAGAAGTGCGAGTCTATAACTGGTTTGCTAACCGGCGTAAAGAGGAAGCCTTCAGGCAGAAGTTGGCCATGGACGCCATCACCGCGCCGACCCACGGCATCAACCCTCTGCTGTCGCACAGCTCGCCGCATCATCCCCAGACCAGCGCTTCGCCTCCCAGTAAGATCCCAGGTGGTGTTGCTTTGCATGCAGTTCAGCATCACAGAGAAAACATGCGTCTATTCTCCATCTTTATTTATTATTTGCTAGAGGGAAAGGGTGCGTGATTTGTTTTCCTTTTGGATTGAAACTGACACCCGAAAAAGGTCAGAGGCACAGTTGATGTGATCAGAGAGGCAGAGAAAGAGAGGACAAGTGATCAATGAGCGTGAGTGAGTGAGCTGAGCAAATGCCATTGTTATTCTGATCTTTGAAAACACACTGAGAACAATCCACATTGTACCTGCAATCTCCACTCCAAAGTCAGCATGGAGAGGCATGACACAAAGGGCAGCGGTCCTGTGACGGGCCAGGGTCAGGCCAGGGTCAGGGAAGGGGGACAGACACATCCAGATCTCACCTCCACTAAAGCGCCGTCATTTCCACATTTCCTCCTCCCATGCGGGTTGCTAATGACTGAGAGTTGCCAAAACAAGGGGACGCGGCGTTACTGCGCTGACCATTTCACCCTGACCTGATGTTTGCATTCGGAGTAATTAGTATTGACTGAGTGTACCTGGTGTATACAACATAAAAACAAAGCTGATAGGCCTCACAGAGCGTTATCCGCCGTGCCATCACTCACCCGCCATAAAACTGTGATTTGAGAGACTTGCTCATTGCCCATTGTTGTCCTCTCATGTTCGAACACGAGGCCAGCCTTGAAGGGAAAACAAACTGTTTGCCTTGGCTTGCTCTTTTACCTTTGGATAAACTGGTCCCACTTGTGGAT
>JASGAT010394543.1:0-13513 GCA_030220025.1 Chelon auratus | reverse complement strand
AAAAAAAAAAAAAAAAAAGGAGGAGAACGTTTGAATGGATACAAGGCTTTTCAGAGTCAGGGGAAGAGGGATGGGGAATGTATTTGGTCAGGTGTGGCAAGTGAAGGAGGAGGGGTGGGAGAGGGGTACAGATCATTTAGTTAATTTGCATTTTTACCTGAGAATAGAAACTGACATTTTTATAACAACCCGTGTCAAATAATAACGTGTAAGGAGTCGCTAACTAGCATGTTTAGCTGTGTTGTTCACTTACGGAGTCATTTAAAACGCACCACACAACATTTTTAGAGAATAAGTCTCAAAAACGTGAAACAAAGAGGAAATACTCAGAGTAAACGATGAGCTGGTGAAGCATAGCAACATTAGCACTGGAGCTACATGTTACGGCTGGTGGAGACCAAAGCAGAGCTAAAAGTTGGACGTATAAATAATAAAATAAAACCAAGTTTGTTGACACATTAACTTAAAAGTAGTCAAGTTCAGAATTATTGGAGGGATCAGAAGTAAACGGCAATCAAATTAATTGATCCCGTTATTATTAAATCGCTTTTGTACTAGCATGTAATAAGCAAAAAGTAGAAACAAAGCTAAAGTAAAAACACGTGTGAGCGCCGCACACCTGAAACTCACATGACTAGGGTCTCGTGCTGGTGGAGACCAAAATAGAGCCAACAGCTGGACGTATAAACAACTAAATTTGATAATATATTAACTTAACTTACCTTAGCTTAACATAAAATTAGACAATAGAGGTTTAAGGGATTGTACTTTTAATTGATTCTCTCACATTTCTGATCATGTATGTATTAACATGTATTAACATACTGTGTGTATTGGTCTTCTAATTCTGCTGTAATTCTTCCTGCAATGCTTCATATATTATATAGAGGTATTTAAAGTGTCTGTATTTGTAATGAAGTACAATTCATATATTTTCCAGGCTAGTCTCAAGAGACACACGTTAAATATACATCAATTAAAAGTACTTTTTCACAGCTTCAACATTTTTTATTTTCCACCCCAGTAACACACGAGAAGACCGGTCAGACTGTATTCATCATTTTATGCAACACTTTGCCTGACATTTCCCTCCCTTTCCTTTCCAGTGTCCTCTTCAAGCTTGGTGAGAGCGCCCACCTGACTTCCTCGGTGCCCGGCAACCAGAGCACATTTTTCCACCCTCTCACCGCCGTAACCATGACAACCCTTAATAACCCGCAACGGCGTGCTGGATGATGAGTCAGTCAACAAACACGGAGGAGTGACGGCAGCGGCAGCAGAAGCAGAAGCGGCGGCAGCGGTGGGCAACGCGGTGGAAACGAGAAATGGGGACGGAGAGGGGGGGAAATAAAAAATAAACAACAACCCCCGAGAGCGAGGAGGCTGGATTCCCCTCTGTGGCACACAAATGATCAACAAGGATGTATGATTTTTAACACAATCTTTGAAAACAGTATTCAGTTTTCCATGCCTCCCCACCCCTCCACCACCTTTTTATTTTTTTCTAAACGATGTACAGTCATCCTCTGTTGCGACGCTGCAAAGGAACAAAAACCCGAAGCACCAGAAAACGCTCATGAACTAAAAACACGGACCTGAACGAAGGCTCTGGACGTAAACTGTGATTTAAGGTGGAAACGCGAAGACGCGCTAACAGAGACAGAGACCCGCCCGGGCTGAAAGCGTGCCGCCTTGCACATGAGCAGACTGTGTGACAATCACAATAACCTTTATTGATTTACCGAGCGTGCATTCGACATTCTCACTGGACTTTTTTTTTTTTTTTTTTTTTAAAGGAGTCTTCCATGTTATTCTTTCACACTCAGTTTACTGTACTAGCGTTAGTGCCAGTGATGGATGCCTGTTCATCATTTCGACTTGTTCAATGTGTATACTGTGATTGACATGACAATCGTTGAAAAGGACTATGCAATGCGTCTCTCTCTCGGTGTATGCAATGCTTTGTATAGCTGGATTTCTGCACAAAACTCCACACACTTGAGGCTGGAAATGAATATGCACTATCAGCCAACAGCTATTCTACACTGTTGATAAAGCTGCCTGTAAAATAACACGAAAGCAGATGGATGTATGTGTGACAAATATGCCAAAGGATAGGAGTTTTGAATGCAGCTGTCTCACTAGCTGCCCTGCCATATCTAGAAGCCCGGTTTTTGCCTTAGTTAGGAGGGGAGAGGTCTGAGTCACGCGCTTCAAAATGCGGCCCTTCCCCTCCATGGAAACCTCTGCCTGATGTTTGCACACAGGTTCAGGTGAATTTCAGGAATGGGACTCACCCTCCCTTTATCTCTCCTACTTCCTGCAGCAGTGTGAAATAGGACAAATGTTGTTAATAACTCCTTAAATCATAAATCGTGGCGCAGGGCTCCCCCGCGCTCTCCTGGGTAGAGTGAAAACATTGACAAGTATTCAGAAACAAAACAAGAGGGCTCTAATCATACAGGCATCCAGAAAGGGCTGGGAAATGTTGGGAAGAGGAGCAGCCACTGTGGGAACGGAGGCTGACAGTATTAAGGTGCGTTCGGACAGAAAACTGAAGCGGCATTCATGCAAATTTGACCGTTTGCATTCCCCTCCCTCTCATTCTGGAAAGCCCCCCTCCCACCAGGGTACACATGCAAAATCATTCCTCTTAAAATACGCTTCTGTCCGGACCCACACAGGCTCAGTAACTGGACGATGGCAGGACCAAATTTAGCATCAACAATAAGTTTTCCCTTCACCGTAACTACATGTGATTTTATGAGAATAATTTTCTCATCACATCCGGCTTTGTGTGGCAGATCCAGGCTCCTGTTCAATATTAGGTCATTACATTGTTGTTATGATGATGATGTTGTTGGTTTGTGACTGTTATAGGCATATCTACTGCCATCTGATCAGAGGGCACTCATACTTGTGAGACAGGACGTGATTNCCCCCATCCTAATGTATTATTTTTGTATAAAATTGAAATCAATCATAAATCATTATTTATACTTTCTGAGAAAAAAATATTGGTATTTGAAGTAAAAGTTCTTTTTTTTCCAAAATGAATACATGGTTGTAGTTATTTTTATGCATTTTTTATAGATAGAGCTCTTTTTTTTAAAATAGATGTTTAACAATACATTTTATATACAGTATTTACATATATATATATATATATATTTCACATATGTAAATAATATGTCCTAATCTGCAGAAAGCAGCCTTAAAATAAATGTAGCGGAGTAAACCATACTATATTTCCGTGTAGAAAAAGTTTAAATAAAATATAAAATGTGCGTTTGACTGAGGTCGCCCAGTGTACACGGTCCGTTTATAACCTAGATGAAGATGTTGCGGTGTTGCAGCGTGATAAGAAATGAGCCACTTAAAAGTTCATAGATCTAAAGTGCAACTTTGATTTTATGCAACGAGTTCATTGAACCTGGCGTGTTGATAGCACGATCCAGTAAGGATGTCGTAAAGAAGTTTTTTTAATTCAATAAAACATTATTAGGTCAAGATTAGGCTCGTAGGCAACAATTAAATCTGCATTCATTTACACTGTTGCTACTTGTGGGCAAAAAAGAAAACAACATACTAGCATCCTTCCACATATTCTTTCCACATGAAGAACATAACGTGAACATTCACTCTTCTTTTAGCTATATGTTAAATTTTCAGCCAAAAGCCTAAAATAAATGACCTGGAAATCTATAAATCTCCACAGAGCTGAGATCAACCATAAAGTCAGGTGACAACTTGCAGCCTAATAGTCACATGGACCCCTGTTAGCATGACAAGGCTTCAATTTAAGTGCTGATTTTAGGCACTTTAACCATTTTCCTTCTTTGATGACGACAACGAAAGCAACAACAAAATCAAGAAAGAAGCCAAAATGACAACTAAACGTCACTGCTTTGCATCAGCTTGTCTTGTAAGCCTCTTTAAAACTACCACGGTTGTGATTTATATGACAAACCATCCCCGTGTTGACCTGCAGGCCTCCACCGTGGCGCCCTGCTGGGTAGAGCCTTGTAATCCACTGATGTTGCTCTATTTGGTTTTCAATAAGGCCTTTGATTCTGAGACCCGGGAAACCTCTAAAGATCTGACCGTGGCCCCTTTTAATCTTTTCTCTAAAAGAAACTGAAATGCTGGGAGGCTCGTTTGCATCTGTTAGAGTTTGAAATACAACACTAAGCTCTCCAAACGGCACGTTTAATTCAGCATTAGGCTTTGAATGCAAACTCTAACTTTACTGATTACTTCTGTCTCTTTAAAGTAATTAACAGTTTTTATATTTTATATTATCAGTGTCATTTCTGTACATGATCAATTTATTTATTAATGGGCTAAAGAGCAATATCCCTGAAAAACAATATCACAGCTTAAAGCGTCAAATATGAACTTTTCAGTTTAATTAATGTCTCAGAAAGTAATCAGCTCACTTTATTACAATAATTTAAACCTTAAAATGTGAAAACCTACACGGCCAGAGGTCATAGCAGTAGTGAGCATATTAGTGGCAGTGACACTTGCACTGGTAGCTGCAGTATCAGTAATAGTAGCCATGTTTATGACTTTATTGCAGCAGGCTCTACAGGACGTGTCGCAATGTTCTTAATAGTGATACCGATAATTGCTTTCAGACTTGGTCAGGTTCAGCATGACATTTGATAAACTTGATTCCCCCGAGGGTGAATCGTAGACCCTCCATTCACCAGAGCCTGGTTGAAGATCTTCAGTTACCGCAGAAAGTTCGCACGCCTTTTCCTGAATGATGGAAGTGATGCCCAAAAGACGTTTCAGGATTTAATCTGATTCTTTAAACCGATTCTTTACAACATCAAATTGGATGAACATGGCAAAAATTTTCAGAAAATCATAATTAAATAAAGAGTGAACGCAAAATATCCGCAAAAGCCATAGAGAGGCAATTACATATACATTCATACTCGCATATACTGTATAATATGAATATATCAGTCTGTTTTACATTGTTGATTGTGTCTAACAATTCACAAATTTACCTTCTATTTTACTAAGACAAATTAGTGATACATACTGTATGGTATGAATGAAGTGCACAAATTAAAACTCATTTTTTATTCCAACTAACCTATCTTTACTCAAGGTATGGTGCTTTCATTCGACAAAAAATAAATAAGACAATAGACAAGATGTTTTCACGGTCTGAAAGGTTAATAATGATAAAACTATATGATTAAGGTCACACCTTGTACACTAAAGACAGATACAGAGGTGGAGATGCTCCGTTAGAGAGCATAACTACTGACCGGCAGACTCAGCGTGGCCGAGGACTCGAGAGGTCAACAGGAGAAGCGAGCTGACACACGGGGAACACAGGAGCGGGACAAAGAGACAGAAAGTGGAAGCTGCAGGGTGAATGCGGCCGTGTGTTTAGCAGCGCCAGAAGAAAGGACACTACATCAACTCCAGCTGAGGCCCAAAGGGTTAATGGATAAGACTACCCAGCAGGGGTCAAGGGTCAGGAGGCCACTCTCTGCCAGGGCTAATTGGTCACTGCGACCAGAGTTTACGCCAACTTTTCTATGGAGAAAATACATACACATGCATGGAGCTGCTCTGACGGGAGTCCTCCATCAAAAGGCCGGCTCAAGAAGGCCTCTGTTGTGCCCCTGCACAGTCATGGAGATCAGTCAGCGGCAATCAGTCGCCTTCACCGTACATCGACTCCAGTACCACCTACAGTGACAGCTAGGCCGGACTCGTGAAGAGATGGCTGGCTTTTGATCTCCAGTCATTTTATTTATTGGCTGTCTTCAATTCATTAATATTCATTTTATTATTCTGAGATTTTGTTCAATCTCTGAGAAGAGATCACAGACTCTATATAATAATACATAAGTAGATACACTGAGTTGCAGTTATGTTTTGATTTATGGTATCAGATAAGCGTCATAGACATTTAAACTTTCAACTTTAAAAGCTAAAAAAAATATTTAATAATATGATAAAGACTAAATTCAAACAAGAAGGCAAGAGAGTATTAATTATATGATAAGTTTAAAGGAAAGCAGTGTATGTATTATGTATTACAGACATTAATAATATGAACGAATACATATTATTGTGGTGTGGAGTCTTTCCCAGAAGCCTCGGGTTGGCTTTACATGACGCCTGCAAATTACATCAGCCAGGTACAGGTGGAAAACCTTTGGACGAAAACAGTAAAATCCTAATTCAATAATTTTCAGATAAATTCATCAATGACTTTACCTTTTTTACACGTCATGAATCAGAATAAATAAACTTTGTCACCTTCAGTGGTCAGAGGAGAAATAAATGGTGCAGCTGAAGATCTTTGACTTTCTGATTGGTTTAATATGTACGTGCATATGTCTGTACAGTATGTCTGAAAGTTTATCTTTAAACTTGACAAGGGATTCAGTAAAATGCAATTTTCTATGTACAACAACAACAACTTTCTCATTTAGTGAAAATAAAATGAATATTGGTGTAAATGATTGATATGCAGCTGATTTATGATACTCAGCACTAGGTTGCTAGATTCTATTTTCTATCCAGGTCTTAGTAAATCTAAAACAACGAAGCTAAAGACAAAGGCATCCTCTGAGAACTGAAGAAGCCTCTTGGATGAGTGGTGCAACATCTTCAGGAAAACTCAAACAAGGTTCGTTACCTTTGATTCACCTTTTATTTTTAGACACTAGTTTAACAGTTACTTGAGTTTACAGTAGCTGTTAGAAACCGACTGTAGGACCAGAGACCAACTCAAACACAGAATCAGCCACTTGTCTCGATGCATGACCGAACTTTCCCTTAATGACCTTGTTTAATATGATAATGTTTAGAAAAAAAATCCCTTTCTCGCTGTGTAACAAGAAAACATGTTGATGACTGATTATTTCTTAGAGAAATCAGACACCATAGACATGACTGTCAGGGCCACATGTGGTGTTTCAGGGTAAAAAACTTCTCTCTATTTGCATCTGAGTCTGAAAATCTGCGAGAGTCCCTGCTTTAGAGGAATCCTGACAGATTGATGTTGTCATGCTGATGCTGTCACTGGCTCGATGCTGGACGGGTTAATGATTTATGGGGTATAGTGGGATGCCCGGAATGGGACCCGAGTTAATGTTCACCTTTCTCGCCGGACCTCCTCTCTAGGGGGGCTGCCCGCATCCAGACCAAATCCAGCCGTCGAGAGGACTGACTGACTGACTGACTGACTGACTGACTCGGCCGGCCTCCAGCTAAACCCGGCATGCACAGCAGGGAGGGAGGCCACGCACCAGGACCTGGAGGAGAGGAGGAGATGGGAGACTGATGAGGCCTAATGGTCATTTTAATGGAGCTCAATAGAAGCAATAAGAGCAGTGGAAAATAATCCAAACAGTTGTTATGAGCTCTCATAAACAAAACACAATTATTGTAAGTAATCAGATGTTTGTGCAGAATAATGCATGTGCAGTTACAGTTCCAGTATGCCAACCCTCTCATTAATTTTAGATCTCAATGCACAGAGATGCAGGAGGCGTCTTGTCTAGTAAAAGCTTTATTTGCACAAACGTCTGTATATTTATCATTAGTGGAGAAGCTTTCATTTTGATTAGATTTTAAAAGGTAATTGATTAATTTGTGGAACACACCAATTATCATTTGAAGCGGGATACGTTATCTGTATAATATATGTCCTACAACATGACATAAGCATGAATTGTGAGATGTTGTCCTGCAGGCCTGCAGCCAGGATTACAAACTGAGGTCATGAGTGGATGTCCTCGAAAGAATTTCTCACTATTTGGAAGTTTAAACAGCAAAAAGATAAATAAATGTCTTAAACTCTTCAATTTCAGGAATTGTATACAATTCTGGTGCAGAGATGTTGAGTCTTTTCGCTGTGCATCAGACCTGAGTACACCTGGAGCTATTCAGTGTAGGTATTTAAAGTTTGTTTGTTCAGACCCTAGTTATTATTTATTGCATCTTATCTGTGTTAAATTAGATTTTCCATGAACAACACCCACTCCATTGCAAGCACTGATTGTCTTTGGTTTGTTAAAGTTCCCATCTAAGTTTTGTGGTAAAACTTAGTGAAAGCTCTTCTATTTTTAACTGGTTTCATGTCTGTTTTATTTACGCTGTTATTTACACAGTTTCATTCAATCTTTCTTGAATTATCTTTAGTTAAAATAAAAAAAGAAGGATTTTCATATAAGCTGAGGTATCAGTAGGTTTACAGTTCAAGTGGACAAATGTATAATCTATTATTATGTTATGTTATATGATGTTCTTGGATTTTGAATATAAAATTAAGAAATTACATTTTATAAAGAGAGCTTGGAATCTAAAATAAAATGCCTTAAACTTATCCTATGGTTTATGAAACACCTAAATTCAAGGTCAGAACTATATCTCCTGTGAGTAAGTTTATAATCGCAGGCTGAAATCACTTACCAGGTTCTTAAAATCTACAAAGTCACAGGAAGGGTTCATGACCTGAGGAGGCTACGTCCCTTTTCTGTGAAACTCAATCTCTGTAAGATGATGACAGAACATATTCCTCCCACTAAACTAAATTCTCAGATTCTTTAGAGACTTTTCTCTCTCTGAATGGTTCAAAAAAAGCCTAAATGGTTGCATCTCTCCTCTGTCATGCATATGGAATCACTGCTGCCGAATGGTTATAGGAAAAGCAGAGTGCGGACCAGGTGATGGATAGCAGCGGGGGCTTGTCATCGGCGGCTCTCATTAAGCTGTAAATCTTTCACAACAACACCCACTAAGACAATGCCACAGAGCCTTGTCCTTGTTGCCCCACCTTGTCATCGGCAGAACAATGAGACTGAACCACTTTGTCAGGATGCACAAAGGCTTCAATGCTTCGAGCAGCCAGTAAAAATGTTGGACAAGGCATCGGCGGATAGACGCAGGTGTTGAGGTGAAAGCAATGTCAATTACAAAACATGGTGTTAATGATGCTATTTAGAGAGAGTCATCTAATCACACATTTAGGGCTTAATGGACAAATACACACAGCAAGAAGTGACAGAGGAACTGCATTATAAATGATTCATTAATGGATTACATTCCCCAAAGAATATTTTTGCACCGTCTTGGCATCATTCATATCTGCTGCCATGGAATAAATTCAACTCAAACAAACTTAATAGCACATGAAAGTAATGCAGAAATCTAAAGGTTTGAAATAAAATGTAAAATATGTATAAAACGAACTTGATATAATAGTCCACAAATAAAATATACTCCCAATTTGTCACTTGACACTTGAGAATCACATATTTTTAAAATTGCAAACAATGTTTTAGATACCCACAATTTAGAAATTAATTTAAAAACTGTGCTATTACTTAGTGATTCATTTATTGCAGATTACACATAAGAGATGGGAGGACACCTTAGTTAAATTCAGTGTGAGCAAAAGTGCCTGTGCGTTACAAGTTACCCTGATAAATGTTGCAGAGTTTATACTGCATATCCCTTAATTTAGAGCAGACACCTCAGCTCACTATCCTACGTTCTGGAGGGTCCCCAGGTAAAGCTATACCTGTGCTATCCGCCCAGTCCAAACCAGCAGAATTTGTCAGAGGGTAGACAGAAGTGAGCCTAAGGGGAAGTTGTGCAGTATTGTTGATGGACTTTCGGGCCTTAATAGGTTCGAGTGAGTTTATAGTTGTCATTGTCGGGGCCCTTGTTTTTTTTCACAACGGCCCCGAACATTTGATTAGTTTGTCTGCCCCGACTGTGTCCTAGTGGGTGCTGGGGCTGAATTCAGCTCGTTGACCGTTTCACTTACATTGAAAATGTAATCACTATGAATGCGAAGCTTAAGGCGAGAGAACCGTCTTTTGAGTTCTGACTGTGCAAGACAATGTGTCCTACTAAACTGGATTACACAAACATATATGAGCATATTTCCCTTGACTTCTTGATGCATCTAACAACAATATTCATTGTAAAATCTGAGATCCTTTTTAATCTGGTATTAGGACATTGCTTCCATTGTGACTAATGTTGTATAATCTGCAAAATCTGCTCTTGAGGATATTTTCATAGGATAGTTATCATCCTGAGAGCAGCAAACTCACTCTGATATGATATAAATTTAATTTGTCTTAACTGTATGACGGTACTTTACATTGAGAATGTAGAAAGATTATTTTTTAATGTACAAGCAGATAGAGTTCATGACTTATAGTGTTATTGTGTGAAAAAAAATGACTTTAAAGTTACTTTTAAGGTGAAAGTTTTTTTTAGCCTGAGCAGGCGTTGTTTTGATTTTGAGTTGAAGAAAGCTGCAGCAAAGTTAAACACTGACATCTGCTGGTAGAAAGTGTGTATTGCAGCGAGTAAGAGACATGTAAATTAGTTGCTCTATTGGATTGCTCTGAGGTTGGCCTTCGACCTCAGGTTGAGTATCATACTGTTTTATTTTCTTACAAGCATAATCAAGCCTCTGTGGCTCTGGAATGAAAGTAATTAAAAAAAAAAAAAGACAAGGCAGTGCATGAGAGGAGACAGAAAAAAATATGGCTGATGTTTTTGTACAGTATGCATGTGTTACAAAAAAGAGATTCATCATAGCACTGCACCTCTTGTGGTCGTTTAGATGAATGTCTTTTTTTCTTTGATGTGGCTGACAAAGAAAGATTTTTTATTTTTATGTGCAAAATGCAAGTGTCTCTCTTATAGTGTGCAAATAAACCCTCTCTCATCTTAGTTTACATTACATTTTATTTAGTTAAGTCAAGTCACAGTTTATTTCCAAAGCATATTTCAAAACAGCCTCAGTTGAAATAGGCTAAAATAGGCAATATAGGCAATAAAACATCAAATAAAACAATAGTAAAACTGTGAATAAAAAACTGTGTTTACATTGCATACTGCATTTTATTACTCCTACTGTTTACTTTTATAAAAACGTCCTTAGTTTATTGTCATAAATATACTATATATAATACTCAATATAATTACATATAAAGACGTTATTACATTTTCTCGTAATCTAACACATTTTTCTGCAACTAGAATAACTGTAGGTAGTGTATATATTAGTTTTGACCTAAATTAAACCGTTTCACAACCCTCTGCATGAATGTGCCTGAGGAACTAAACTCAGGGCATAATCTCTTATTAAACCAGCCTATCAGGCTTAGGCAGTGGTGCCTGACAGCCCTAACCCAGGGCACCTCTTTCCCACTTCCTCCTTCGTCACCACTGACGTCATCGCCCAACTGGTGACTGCTGTTATCAAGATGGCGCTGCGGCCAGGATCAGGAGGAGGCGGCAGGTATTTTAGCCTTTTAAAATCAATTCTGTTGTGGAGAAACACAATTTCTCCGTGAAACATTCACACGCGGCAGCCGCGCAGCCTCGCACTTAGCTCCCGGAAGCACTTCAGGGTCCTCCACAGAGGCTGGTTTTGTTTTCGAGGAAGAAGTGATGAGATGAGATGGCTGGTTGTCAGGTGTCACAGCTAACGTTAGGTTGCTGGGAAGCTAACGTTAGCTAGCCGCAACTGCCTCCACTTGTCCGTGATCAGAGGTGACCTAAAAGCCTCTTATAGTAACGAATTTCACATGCTGTATCGTATGTAACAGTTGTTATATCTGGCGTTTACGATAGCTTATAATGTAAGGTGATATTTGTTGAAAAATGCATCTAACTCCTGTAGCATTAGTGGTAAAATGGCTAGCAGCTACTGTGTGTAGCTAACGGCCTATGAATGACTAATTGTGTCTATATGTGGCCTTATTAGCTTTGTGTGTCTTTTATGTTGTCTGCCATTGAGGTGTTTGGTAGTATGATGTGTCAAATAGCTGTTAAATTATTTAAGACTTTCACTTCTAACACACCACCAGCATCAGACACTATATTATGCTTCCCCTCTGCTGTATATTCAATAAATAATTCTCCACTGTATCACATAATCAGCCCTGTCAGACGCAGTTGTAAATGTTCAGATGTTCACGTATCTTATTAAAAGCAGTGACACGGTGGTCTGCAGAGGAGATGAAAAGGCCAGCCTCATGATTTTTTCATGAGACCGGCTCCAGCAGCTTGAATAATAAATATGCCCCGGCAACAAGCATCTCGACTAGCCAGGTGATACTGATCAGACAGGTGAAACCGAAGAGTGTGGGCAGTAGGAAAGAGAAATACTCTGCCAGCAGTACTTTTGCACTGCAGGTGATCATCTTTAGGCAAGGATTGGTTGTTGTTTGGTATTTCATCTCAAAGGTTTACCAGGAAATGTTCAGTTTCCATATTGTTATTGTGTCAGACTATGCTTTCTTTGCTTTAACTTTAGAGCTGTGACTTAATCTGGTTTTAGTGCAGCTAATACAACATCAACAACAAACTAAAATGTGCCTGTGTGTCAGTGTGGAAAGCCAGGAGGTGGAGCAGTAGTGCAGCTTAGAAATCCCACCTGACAGCCGCGGCAGCCTTTTCAGGTGTTTCAGCAATTTTTTGAGTAGTTGTGTGAGTATAGTGAAAATATAATTGTCAGTGGTTGTTGTATAGTCTTGCTGTTGGAGATGTGACAGAGGCGCACAAAATCGATCTTCTTAGGTGATGGTAGCTTTGTCCAGGGGCCATGTGATTATAGCTTTTGTCAGACATTTGACCTCATGCACGTCAGATGATGTCTTGCTGTAATAACATGCAAGAATGGTGTGGAATTGTAACTAGAAATCTATTCTGTTAGGTCAAGCTTTTGTGAATATGAGACCATCAGTCATATATTTATTACAATCCTAGTTTTCATTTGTCAGGTCTCATGTTCAGTGGTGATTTACATAGTTGTTTTGGTTTGGTCTTTTGGGTCAGTGAATGCGGTTTACTAGTAAATGAGTTGAGTTCTGCTCAGTGTTTCTTCCTGTTAAAAGGGAGTTTTTCCTTGGCACCGTCGCCTTCAGGCTTGCTCTGGGGCCGGGTTTTTGTAAAGCGTCTTGAGACGATTTGTATTGTTATTGACGCTATGTAAATAAAATTGAATTGAACTGAATTGAATTAAATCCCCGAATTTATGAAGAGGTTCACACGTTTTTTATCGGTTTCTGAGCTGGCTTTGATTACCGGGAAACACATATTTTATTTTATGGTGTGAATTCCATTGTATTTTAATCTCGCTGTTTGTTTTGTTTTGATTTATTAATGACAAAATTTGTCCTGAAGTGCTGTCTTCAAATTGCTTATTTTCTTCAACTAACAGTCTATAACACAAAGACATATTTCTTTCCCAATTTTACTTAAAGGAACAGTATGTAAGAAATGTATTTCAATTAATCATAAAATGACCCTGATATGTCACTAGACATGAAGAAATCATGTTCATTTCAAATACTTATATCACTGACAGCAGTGGTCCGGCCAGGATATTGTCATTAAAAAGTGAGAGTTGCAGCCCTCAACTGATGTTGTTGTTGTCATGTTGTGTTTTGGTCTGAGGCGCCACCCTCCACCTATCTACTAATCACCAAGTCAGTAGAGT
>JASGAT010394542.1:3812-15925 GCA_030220025.1 Chelon auratus | reverse complement strand
ACTGCAGCAACCCCAGATCATAGCACTGCCCCCACAGGCTTGTACAGTAGACACTAGGCATGATGGGTGCGTCACTTCATCTGCCTCTCTTCTTACCCTGATGCGATGGTTCCCCACTATCCTTCCAGTTTTTAATAATGCGTTGGACAGTTCTTAACACAATTTTAGTAGTTTCTACAATCTCCTTAGATGTTTTCTCGGCTTGATGCACGGCAATGATTTGACCCTTCTCAAACAGACAAAACACAGGTTTCTCTGTCAATGTAGCATGCTCCAAGGAATTTATTGATTTGCTTGACTACAATTCCGATCAACACTGATTGGTTATCCACAGAAAAAGTGATAACATGCAGATTGCGAGTTGTAGCTACCACAAATCAGATGTGTTCCTGCAAATTTCCCCACATCAGAGTTTATTCCTCCTCGGACAACTTTTGGTAGGTACTCACCAGTGCGGACTGTGAGAACCTCTCTAGCCTGGAGTCTCCAGAGCTTTGAAGGTTCGTCTTTAACACTAGCACCTCATGCTAATGTATGCAAGAAATACTTCTTAGTATTGCTACTAATGCCGTCATAACTGCTGTTGCTAGCACTGGCTTTAACCACTTATACGAGACACATTTCAGCCTTTCCTCTCGACTGGCTCTCAAATGTTTCTCCCACGGTGTTGCAGCAGAACATGTAAATGTATTCAGAAAGAGAACGTGAGACGATAAGGGAGGCAGATATGTGACTGAATTCATCAGGCGAGCATCTCCTCTGCTCGGCGAGATCCACGCTATCGTGAGGGCTCCACGGGAAGCCAGCGGCGCCCTGGGGTTCAGAGCGAACCGCAACGGCGATGCTGCTGTGCTGCATGTCAGCAAAAAGATGATGGATGTTTCCACTTATAATCCGATTGGCCCATCGTACTGTAGAGATATGTTCTTGTTGCAGACATACAGCATGACGGGCAGTTTGTTTCCATTTTCCCACTCACCAAATCTACCTAAAATCTACAGAACTACACGGACAACATCCAGGAGCCGGTACCAGAGGTGCAGAGATACTTTTAAGGACAAATTTTATTCTTGGATTTGGACTCCAGGTCAACACCTTGAGCTGGGGATGGCTGCTGTCATCAAAGAGTGTCATTGCTATGGGGTGGGGTGCCTGGTCTGGTCTAGGTGGGTGCTACATGTCTAAGTAACATCCACGTGAATGAATGCCAGGTCCAAAAGTTTCCCAGCAGATAACTGAATTGTCACAAGATGGTCGATGTTATTTACTTCTCCTGTCAGTGGTTTTAATGTTGTGGCTGATCCGTGTATGTGCTAAAATCAGACCCTCTCCACTGCCCCGTACACACCTCAGTCAAAGTCAGTAAGACTGATGCAGGTCTCTCCGTAGCTCACATCAATCAGTGCCGTAGGTGTTGGCAGATGTTCAGTTGTTGTTTTTCAAAGTTTTAAAGTGCACCGATATGTTGGCTTCATTTTTGTATGTCAGCCACGAAGCTCACTGGTTATGGAACAACAAGAAAAGGAGATGTGTACTCTGACTCTGTCCTTCATGCAGTGCTTCTCTCCAGGCTTGGTAAAGTTTTATCAGGGTACTTATGCTCATTTGCTGGAGCCAGGGAACATAAGTGCATGACATGACTCACTGCAGCCAGGATATGCACTGATTTGTGGCGCGCTCGTGGCCGTTATAGGTGAATTAGTGTGAGGGTATAAGCTTGCAGGGGACCGCGCACTATACACTACACGTGCATGCAGGCCCTACAACGCCGCTGCTCATTACTACCTTGTCAGTGTACACTTGTGTGTGCGCGACTTATTATAGCAATACACTGCTCATCATTGTTATAGTAATACACCCAAGGGAGGATCTGTGTGTTCAGTCTGGTTAATGAGGCAGCTTCCAGCTTGCTCTGGCGTCACCTCTTCATGGGGATGGATGGCTGCGGGAAAAGCTGCTCTCCTCTGCTTCCCCTCCCCACCCCTTCCTCCTCCTCCTCTCTTTCTGCTGGGTTATTACAGTGCAGTTGCGCCTGACGTCATTCGGTCACCAGTTTCTCGTCATGTCATTGTCTTCTCGCTTTTCTCAGCCTTCTCCCCATCCATCCGCAGCAATCTCCATCCATCTGTGCATTTTACCCTCTGAGCCAGGGGAATCAGTACGGAGACATCAGTATAAATAAGGTATGAGGTGGTGTACCATTACCACACACACATCGGCAAGTGCACACACACACACACCTTTGACATCCCCACTCTTCCATCAGAAGGAGGAGAACTCAGTGCAAAAGTTCCCTGGGGAGGATGTTCATGTTTTCCTTAAAGGAGGGAGTCGCCAAGATGCCCACAAAAAAAAAAACAACCCAGCATGGATGGAAATGAAATCAGCCCAGTGGGTGGTGGTGGGCAAACTATAAACACCCCTTTGAATGGATCCCGTTGATCTCTAGTAGTAAATATTACATCTTTAAAAGTGAGAAAGGGTTAAATAATAATACAGAAATGATGTCTAGTAATGACATGAATATTTTAACCTCACTGAAAGCAACTCCGGATGAGCGTCTCCTGTTCTTCTTGGATATTTAACAGTATAGAACACGCTCTTGTGTAATTCTTTGAATTTTTTCCACCTTTCACAAACATTATGTTGTGCTTCTGTTAAAAAAAAAACAAAAAACATAGTCAATATTTCACTTTTCTCTGCAGACCATCAGAAAAGAAATAAAACGCTGAAGATATCACCCTGCTAATTACACCCAAGGGTGGCTGGGGTTTCATTACATCAGCTTATTCAATGCATAAAATCATTCGGTCGACTGCAAAAGAAATATCAGAAAACACGGAGCTCTCTCGTGGATTCAGAGGCTTCTGGGCTGCTAATGAATATTTCTGCCTGGAGATTTGTGCCAACGTTTCCAGCAGCTGTTGCGGGTTATTAAAATCAGAAAGGTTCACCACATGCATTTGTTTTTTTTTTTCTCTCCTCGATTTCTTTGTGGCTCGAGGGGTGGCTCAAGTAAAGCTGTCACTGAGCGCTCATAATTGAAAGGGTTCATTGTCTGGGGAGCAGGACTCGTGCTCATTAAATTCCACAGATCAGTTTTTGGCCCTCACCGTGGTGCTATGAGTACCAGAGCACCTCTTTGACGGTCGGTCAGCGCTCCACTTTGGTCTCTTAACGACGAGTGGATGGATTCTCGTGAACTTTTATCTTTTTCAGTCAGGTATCTTTGAGATGATAGCAAAAATTGAGAAATAAGCGATTAAATTATATCTGCCTGGAAATACAATCACTTTTAACTTCCACAATGAAAAGAAAAAAATAAAATAACACTCCGACTATGCTATACATATAACATTGCTACATGTCTAAGTAACATCTACATGAATGAATACCAGTAACCAGGTCCAAACATTTCACAGCAGAACACTGAATAGTCACAAGATGGTCAATGTTATTTACTTCTCCTGTCAGTGGTCATAATGTTATGCCTGATTGGCGTAAGTGTATAATATTGTACACTCATAATATTAATAGAATTCACCTGTTGTTATTTTCTTTAAGCCAGGTTGTTTATTCTCTGAAATGGTCAGACCACAAAGATAAGACTTTTCACATTGGTTGTTGGGAGTTCCTCAGGGTCTGGTGCTTGGCCCAGTTTTGTTTTCAATATACAGTGCATGCTACCTTTAGGACACGTTTACTTAATCCAGAGAATACATTCGTAACCATTTCTACCACAGTCTCTCGGAGACCTGCAGAAATAAACAGTTGTTATGTTTTTTCACAGTTACACAAACTACTGAGTTCTTTTAACTGGTGCTGGTGTTATCGACGTTTCGTGAACTTCACGGGTCACATGAGCTCAATGCATAGTCCTGTTTCTAGTTATATCTTAGGAAAATCAAGCTCATCCCTGTGCACAACAAATCTGGAAACTATTAGAAAACAACAACAGCAACATGAAACAACATAAAATGCATCCACTGTCCATAATCACAACCATTTTTCCATTGGTTTATTTAAAAACCGAGTTGATAGATCGACATCAGGTTGGCCAATGTACATGCTATCTAGTTCTTATCTATGTTCTTTTAATATCTATGTGTGTTTATATATGGTGTTTTCATTCTGTTCTTCAGTCCATT
Source organism: Chelon auratus (assembly GCA_030220025.1). NCBI lineage: Eukaryota > Metazoa > Chordata > Actinopteri > Mugiliformes > Mugilidae > Chelon > Chelon auratus. The sequence goes on along the minus strand of JASGAT010394542.1, from coordinate 11,777 downwards.
GGACGCTTTACTCACTGCTCGTCTTCACAGTTTTTCACGTCTCTGTAAAGCTTTCGTCACCTTGTCACCTCCAGAAAGATGCTCTTTAAAGTTCACATCATTATTCCTTCTATGCCTATGTGTGTATATGTCCACCATCCGTCAGTTACTGTGTGTGTAATGGCTTCGTTTGCCCTCACCAGGTCTTTGCCTCGACGACGACACCGGCAGCAAATTATGTTCTTAGTATATTCGCAAAAACAGACTGTCCCTCTACTTTCTCAAAGTCTGGTTGAATTTAATGTTTAATGTAATGCCACACCTTTACATTTAGCATTCAGAATGAAATGTCTTAACCGTTAGATGGATTTCCATTGCTGAATACTTGAGGGTGAATTATTTTAGACATTCATCCAGCATCAAGATCAAGTTATGATGAAATGCCTGTGAAACCAGCTCTACTTTGGGTTTAGTGCTAATTAGCAGATGTTGCTATCTTTGGCTGAACAATCTAGACCTCAGCACATTAACATTGTGACATTTATCAACACCTCGCAGAGCTACGAGTTTCTTTTCTCTGACTTGAAGGGTTTTTTTTTTTTTATTCGCTTTGTGAGATTTTTACTGCCTGTGAATGTCTTTTCAAATTAACCACGACTTCACTAAACAACAACAAATTCAGGTACATTTCATTTTGTGTCCTGTAAGGGGTTGTTGAACCGGTTTGCGTCCAAGTTGACAGTTAACGACTGGAGTGATGACTGACCGAGGCAGAACAAGACAACTTTGAAGTAAATCATATGCCTGAAGTTATTTTTTGGGCATTCGTACCTCTTTTTGATAGATGATGGAGGAGAGAGACAGAAAATTAGTTGAGAGATGAACCTTGAGCTGAAGTCAGCACAATAAACCAGGCTGGCATCTACACATTCTTCCAATGCTGTGCCAAGAGGTCGGCGTTATAATCTGAGTTTTGTGCACGTCTAACCAATGTCAGGGTTGAGATCAATAAATAAAAACTTAACATGTGTGCCCAAGTCGCGTTCTTGGTTCTGAAACAGCGGTAGAGATCCATTAGAGGCAGCCGCTGTTAAAATATTCTACTGTGCTTCAAATGATGTCGGTGTTTGTCGTCGAATCTTGAGATCAGATCTGGAGAGCTGGCTGATGATGCGTTCGTTAACGCCACATCTGAACACCGGCACTGAAAGCTGGTCACTTGCGATCGGATTGCCCAGCAGGAATAACATTGGTGATAATAAATGTAATTAAAATAAATGTGGAACAATGAATTAATTAAGTCATCATTATGTAAGGTAGTTTCATTCAGCTGCCTATGTGCATCTGCAGATTCACACATTATATAACTACTGATTGTACAGCAGTATCTATGTTGCCAAAATATCTCTGCCACAAGTTAATTAACTTCTGACCGTATCTCTACCCATACGCAGCATCTCGTCTGTCAGTGTTTCACGTCTGCAGCCAATGTCAGATATCAAAGGCTTCCTATATCTATATTTAAGTGGCACAAAGGACCCAAGAGATTCAAAGAGAGTCGAGCAAGGGACGTTTATTTTCACTTGAATTGTGTTCTTTTGGCCTCCAGCATGCAACTGCTGCTCTATAATCTGTTGTATGCCCAAGGAAACTGATTTGGATCGTAAGAACACTATCTCGTCATAAGCTTCTTTAATTTCTTGAATCCATATGCACTAAAATATAAGGAAGGAGAGCAGGGTAACTAATGTGTCCGGCTTCAGATATTGTAGATGTTGCACCACTAAAATAAAACAACATGTTAACTGTGCCATGCGTGCAGTAGGAACAAACGAATGAACACAATGCTGGGTGACCACGATGCCTGGTGGAATATTTTCACGTACCAAAGCCAGGGCTGTTATAATAAGCCGAAGCTTTGGCAGAGTTTAGTGGGGGAAACAGTGAAGTCAGCGTCTGACAGGCTGCCATGCTAGAGACAGGAGTCAGGAGCATCAGCTGTGCCAGCCTCGTTGGCCGCTCTTCAGGCAACAATAGCCAGGACTCTGAGACCGAACCAGACAAGCCGGGGTGATGCCATGCCACTCAGCAGCTCACTTGCCACGGCAGGAGTCACAGCTAATTTTCATTATTCAGAGTACTCAGGACTGTGATCTCTTTCTCTGAAGGTATCTTATAGCAGCGACTAATGACGCATTAACAGTCTGGTGGCTGCAGTCAAGTGGCCACTGAACCTAATTATTTAAGCATCTTTTGCTAACAGCATTGCTGTTTGATGAGGGACAGGGACACATTAATGCACATTTTACACTGATGACGAAATGTGCTTCTGTCATCAGTGGAGAAATTGTAGAGTTCTGTAACCTGTAAGTATGAGATCACTTGTTTTCTTAAAGTATTAAATAGACAATTTACAGACAAGTCCCGTTTTAAACCTTCCAGGAACATAAACGTCAGGGAAAAGCTTTCTCTGTGATGCAAATGATTTGAGATGATGGTGTTTACCTGTTACTGTTGGTCAGCTATGAAGGCAGTGATCCTAAATATCATTATTTCTTAAGCCACATGTCAAGATTCAGCAACACCGGACTCCAGATTGCCTGGGGTCTGCAGGTCTGCACTTCTGCCGCCTTTACCTTGGCCTTTGTCGTCTTGCTCCTAGGACCCCTTTTCTGCAGACATTATGTCCAGATGTTGTTGGTTTCAGCTAATTTTTTTATGGGGGTGTGCCTGCCTGGGACCCTTGGATCAAGGCCCTCCATTAAGAAGAAAGCCCCAATCTTCCTGTTCCAAGTAAGGGCTCTAAAATTGGTGTGGCATCAGTGTTTTACGAGATATTTGTAGCAAAGAGGGAGCTGAGCAACAGGCGACATGTTTTCGATCTACCAGAGGATCCCAATCTGGCCCACGGGATGAAAAGTGCAAAAAAACTTACACAGAAGACATTGACTGCAACTTTTCACAAAACGTAACTGCTATTCTTAATTTTCCCCCCAGGGGTCACACTGTTTTAGTAAGAGTTGGGAACATAACGCAACACTGAAAACAGAACTAAACAGTAGATTCATTTTCTTAAAAAATAAAAAAATAAAATGTTTTGTAAAAGGATAGTTCATTTAATGCAAACATGTTCATAATGTACTTGTTTGCACTAAAACAAAAGGGGAAAATCTGCAGTTGTCGTTATTTACAGGTTATTATGCTGTTATGTTACTGGTTTGGACCCTTGAGATCAAATTGGGCTTTATGTGGCCTATCAACTAAATTAGTTTGACTCCTCTGATCTAATGTATCTCCTTTGGCCATGCACTCTGGCTCATTGTAGAGATATATGGTATAGAGCTCAGTTCAGGCATGAGGATGCTTTAGGATCCTAAAGTGTGGTTTATGCCTCTGCGGGACATAGGCGGCGTAACTTACGCACTTTGCCGATGCCAGTGAGAGCCATTTATACTTGTGCGCTCTTCAGCATGGCTCGCTCTGTAAAAAACGCCACCTAAACGCCAGTCGGGTTAGTTTTTGTTTCTACTTCCTGCCTCACATTCAACAATGGCGACTGAAACTTTTGCTGAACACAGAAGCGGAAACACGCTACAACCAAACGGACCAAACACAGCTCTTGCGGTCTTCGTCACCGCGACGCATAGTTGCATTTCTGGGAAGGTGCACATCAGGCTACACCTATAAGGGNTAATGCCATCTTATCCTGCTGCCACCACAACCCAGACCATCGCTGCTGGTATGGAATGCTTTCTCCAGGAGAAACCTTGATTACACAGTAGCAGGGGTTGGCCGGGATTGACGTGCCGAGGCAGTTTGTACTCGACCCGAAACCTGTCTGGTCTCGCGTGGTATGAGACTATAATCCATTACCTGGAGGACTAGAGGTTAGGGAAGGGGACTAACAGACCAACCCCAAAACAATCCCGAACCCAGAAATGCAGGAAGGTTGGGCTTGGGGCCAGCAACCCCAACTCCTAAAACAAACTTATGCTACAGAAACACTGAACTCAGAAAGACAGACTCCAATCCTGATGGATGAAGGCTCTTCTCTAAGAAGAAGCATGACGCTGGGTGATGAAAGGAGCGCTAGGCAAAGGAGAAGAAGAAGACCACAACCCAACTTTAAATACGCCTTAAAAAATGGTTGGGCAGAATCTCTTACATCTCACAGCAAGAAGGTTCTGGGTTTGAATCCACTGATCGACTGGGGCCTTTCTGTGTGGAGTTTACATCTTCTCTCCAGGTACTCCAGCTTCCTCCCACCGTCCAAAGACATGCTCATTAGGTTCATTGGTGATTCTAAATTGGCCGTAGGTGTGAGTGTGAATGGTTGTCTGTCTCTCTGTGTTAGCCCTGTGATAGACTGGAGACCTGTCCACGGTGTACCCCTCCTCTCGCCCGATGACAACCGTGACCCTCCAGAGAAATTTTCCAATACCTTACTGTTATCTCAGTGTTGTTATAAGGTTCTATGATAGATATCTCAAGACATGGACCTGAGTCAAGGAATTTTCTGTAGCGTTGAAATTTTATTGAGTTACTTGAGGTTAAATAAACACTTCTTTTATGTTCTTTGGCGATGTGCTTTGCTCCTTTGTGAAACTGCAGTCGGGGTGGTTTCACAGCAGTTTCAATGGATTCCTCGAGGCTTTTGTGTCTATTTAAACTTCTCTAAACGCTGCAGCACTATAATCCATTCTCCGCTGGTTTTATGCTCAGACTCTTCAAAACATTTGTTGACTTGACTCACAGCTATAAAGAGTGCTACAGCGAAGTCTTACATTTACTGTGGACAGTCTCGGAGCAATGCCAGACTACTTAATTACGTTAAAGCTGCAATATTATTACTCAGTCCTCCTGTTCTGGGCATGAAACTGAGCATGTTTGACAGTCAGGACCAGTGAAGTCATTTTATACGAATATTTGAACAAATCAGTACAGATTCAGGAGGAAAAACATTTCACATTTTTATGCAAAAACAAGTGTGAACCTCGTCCACAATAAAAGCATCTCAGGAAACACAAGCTAAGACCTTGAGCCCCAACAGCCTTAGCTTTTAAAAGCAATCTCTGCATATGATGTGATAGATGCGTACGGTATACAGGAGAACATTTTGTTGTGGGAAGTGGCAGTGACTGGAAGCTGGCGCTGGACGGGAGGGAGGGGAATCAACAGTAGCTTGGAGATGCTTACCTCTCTTAATGTTGTTCCATGTCTTCTAGATGTGTAAAGAAGCATTTGCTAATGCTGCCTAGCTGTGCAGGTTCAAAGAAGCGTGCAAAACGACGTCCCTGAACTGTGTAATATTTTGATAACTCAATTATAACCATGTGAGGTGGTGCAGCAGCTCATCACACGGGCATGCACTCATGAATGTTGGTGGTGTAATGCACACCGCCGCGAGCAGCTTGTGCAGGTCAGTGCCAGCTCTCAGTCCCGCAGACTGGCGCGTGGTTAACGCGTGGCAGGCAGGGGGCTAATGTGTCGGCTCCCGTCACATCATGTCACCTGTAAAGAAGTGACGGTGGGGCCCTGCAGGGAGAGAGCAGCAGTCGGCTCCGCATGAACCTCCACAGCAGTGGTGTCATATCAAAGGGCCGCACGGATCGCGTGAATGCTAGAGCACGTAATCCAAACTGCAGCGCTGTGGTGTCGCGCTGCAGAGGAGTGAACTTAATCTGAATGAGAAGATAGCACGGGCATATGAGTGTGTTTTTAAACATACAGAACCACAAGCTCAGAAGTGTAGTGCAACAGTGCCACAGTCGCAGCCCAAGCTGGAAGAAGCACTGCTGCACGCATTTTATTAAGGCTAAAGCTCTCGGGTGGAGCCCTTTTAATTTGGGGATAGGAAACAGCCGACATCTCAGCCTGGTTTCTATCAACCCAATATATTTGTCTCGCTCCCAGGCTGCAGCTCCACCGCAATTAGTTAACACTTTCCAGCAGTCAGGCATAATGAGGGAGCAGTGAGACGAGCGAGGTGCCAAAAGAAAAAACAACATTTTGCATCCCGCTGTGCATCCTTGTCCTCTGTCTGTTGATTGTTTGATGTTTTTTTTTTTTTATTCTGTTCAGTGCGTCCGTGGTTCTCAAAGGCTGGCGCCATTTTTGATACGCTGCTGTTATCGGGAGATTGTGCACAGAGCGAAGAGGCAGGCGCTTTCGTTGGTTTTGTATACACCATGATGGAAAGAATAGGTACGTATTGTCATGGCAAGAACGGAGGTTAGAGTCGGCGCAGTTCAGCTTAGCTAATTCAAGGATGCTGAAAGAGACAAGTGTGCATGTAGAGCTGACTGTCTGTCATAAAGTATCTGGTTTCTGCTGCACAGTGGTGTGGTGGCTAATACTGATGCCTCACAGCAAGAAGGTTCTGGGTTCGAATCCATCTGTTCGACTGGGGCCTTTCTGTGTGGAGTTTGCATGTTCTCCTCATGCCTGCGTGGGTTGTGTCCTTCAGAGGACAAGCGGTTAAAGAAGATGTTTTCTTCTCGCCCGTTTTAAAGAACCGACCCGTGTCTGTGTTGTCGTGGAGAGAGCTGCATCATGGATTCCACAAGACGTTGGAAACATCCTGTGTGCTCTTATACCGCATCCTTCCAGCTGTTACTGAAGCCTGAACATTGAGACTCTTTAGCAGGTCACTTATTCTGGCCGCAGAGGTGCAGGGCTCTGCAGGAATCTGCACTTAGAGCTCCAGATTGAGGAGCTGAAAGGAGAGCAGACAAGAGAGAAGTGGAACAGAGATGAGTGTGTACNAAAAAAAAAAAAAAAACAACTCAAGAGAACAGTGGAGGCTTGAGGCGTTGACCTATCTCTGATCCACTTTCCCTCTCTCTCTCTGTCTTTTCCGAAGCTGGAGAGCTACTCGTCTCTCTTATTTATGGCCTGCGGCCGCCTGCCATGACAACTTCGTTATTAGCTGATGGGCATGAGCAGAAAGTGTGTAAATATTCTTCTAATAGCTGGCGGCCTGCAGCAGCCACTTCAGCTTCCAGTGAGAGGCGTGAACGGAGCAGCAATCAGGGAGAGGGGGAACAGGGGCCGATATGGAGATGCTGACCGTGGAGCTGAATTCTCTGGAATAGACATGCCAGTCGTCTAGCTTTGCATTCTGCAGTTCAAACAGAGATCTGCTTCTTTCATTTGCACTTGAAGGAAAACGTGCATACTGTTCTGCACTAAATGTGCTACCCCTTTGGAATTTGAGACACTATCACATCTCAGGACTTTGCTTCTTTGAATGAGGAATGTCGTAGTCACCCGGCCCTGACAGCTTTCGGATGAACACAGACAGTTCAGTCACTCAGACGATCACGAAACACTGTAAATTCACTTTCAAGGTGGAAACTGACATTAATCAGCGCTAAAGTATTAAACATTTATTCTGACAGAGAGGAGTCTCTTCTTTTAAAGTCCAAATAAAGTACTGCAGCAGCATCACTACTGAGAATCAGATTGGTGTATTCCCACACATACCAGTGCTGGTGTTTGCTGCATTAAACATTGCAGGAATTAAGAAAACGGGAACAATATAGACCCGCCAGAGGGTCTAATCTGACCAGCAGGATGAATTGAAGACATTAACTGTGATTTTTCCAATAAAAGTAACCAAGGGTTCACACAGTTTTAGTAAGAGTTGTGCACATAACACAACACTGAGACCTAGAAATTACACTTTTTGTAAGAAATGTCCGTTTGTTCATTACATGTTTTGTAATAGTGCAGTTCATTAAATTTAAACACTTTCATAACGTACGTCTTTGCACTAAAACAAAGGGAAGCATTTGGAGTTATTAACCCAGACCACTTCATTTTACATGTAATCAGTGCACACTCATTGCACAAACAGCTGATGCAGTTCATATTTTAAAATGGCCATTAATCTATTTTGTACTTTATATCGTTCGTTGTGGACAGCAAAGGAAGAATTTCATTGCATAGGGGAAACACTTTGAATCTTGAACCTTGCAGAATAAA
>JASGAT010394538.1:0-15988 GCA_030220025.1 Chelon auratus | reverse complement strand
GATTGACTAGCTGATTTTCTGTTTCAGCTGCATTTATTCATTTGTTCGTTACTGATACATGGATGAAGTAGGTCAAGACTGATGTGTCATTGAAGATATATGTTCTCTACAATCTATCAGTCCAGTCACAATGGCTTTATGACTTTCTAATCCAAGCTTCGAACAAGCTCCAGAGTCTGAACTTGCTAGGCGACAGGAATGCAGTGCTGGATCATGCAGTGTCAATACAATGTTATGTTAACCTACTTTTGATTCTTGATTTGTTTCTCAGATATCACTGTACGCTGTCAGGCATGGAAACACTGACCTAACCTGATTCTCAGTAATGCTGTGTGTGTCTTTCTTCACCTTTTCCACTCACTGAGCCGTAGCTTGAAGCTAACTGGGATTTTCTTGCCGTGGTTCCATTTTGACTCCTCATCTGCACGATGTGCAGATGAGGAGAAAAACAGTCCAGGTCATTAGCAGAGGTTACAGCCGCTAAAGCTGGTGTGTTTTTGTGTGGGTTTCTGCTGTTGACAGGTAAACTGCCCATAATTATCATGCAGTGAAACTGTGACTGTTTTGCCTGCAAAGAACAAGAAGACCAAAGACAAAAAGACAGCTATGACTATGTTGGTGAACAAAGTGTAACACCTCACACCACGCACACTATAAAAGTCAGTGCAACCACCAAACACCAAGCTCGATATAGACACTATGTCTGCCCTCCCACAGTCTTAAATGCTAAAGGAATGCAAATCACATGCAAAAGGTCTCTACTGAAAGGTCACACAATATTTTCGCGCACACTTACAACATAACCACACAGCCCACTCTGCTTTGCGTGTCGCTGTTTTCACAACCAAATGCCTCTGCCTGCTGCCATTTGAATGCGCCCCACATACATGTTGCACTTGTTGTATTTCCTGATTGTGTGCAAAGCAGACACAGTTATATAAACGGTAATAACTCAAGTCAGATTTTTGAGGCGCGGAGAGCGACGAGATGTAGCGCCAGCTTACTCATGTGAGGGGATGCTGGTTAATTATTTATCAAACTGACAAATAAAAAATTCAGGACTTAAAGAAAGTCGGCATAGTTTTTTCTAAATGGCGGCTAACGTGGCCGCAAGTAAGCAAGCTAATGGGAAAAGCAAACACACTCGTTAAATCTAAGTTTTGCAAGTCACACCAGACTAAGTGATAAAAATGTTTAATAAACAAGGAAACGTGTTGAATTGAGAGGTCTAATTCAGAATAAGGTAGCTTTAGCCCACTGCTCACATTCTCTGCTAAAGGTATATTTGTTTGCATGTCTCTATGGTGCAAGCACAAGAATAAAACTAACAATGACCTTCTGTATTACGTGTATTATGTTAGTTCTCTTTACTTGTGTTTGTGGTTCTAAATTCCCCTTATTACATGTTTCAAATAACCAACTTCCTTGTTTTTCATTGTTTTACTTTTGCTTCAATGGTTTCCACATCCATATGTAGAAATCAGCTTAATAGCTTTCTGTTAGTATTAGACTGTCAGTACAGACTTCTTCTACAGCATTTTGAAGTGTACTTCTAAGTTTAGGAAGGAGTGATGATGGACACTTGTGCTACTAAACCACAATATGCAGATAATTTAGTTTTCAAAAGACGTGAGAATAAGAATATATCCAGTGGTTAACATGCAGAGTGGAGTAATGTGTTGAACGTGAGCCAAACCACACTTAGCCCGAATCAGCCGCACAGGCACAACTTCTTGTTCCTGGAAATGACATCCTTTCTCGCCGTCACACACTCATGCACCACTGCGCTGTCTTCTAATGGTGCTAATGGTTTGCCGTACATGTTCTTTAATCTGCATGACCATGTGTCCATTTTTGAGATTAACTGCTGACGTTGTGCTGTAGCACTTGACACTCGTGCTGCAGATGTTCGAGAACTTCCTGCGCGTGCAGAGCAGAAAATATTGTGATTCCTGCTATCAGTCATGTGCAGACTATCTGCAAAGCAACGCAAATATGAATGATTGAACAGTCGTTGTTTTGTCTTCAGGAGTTATCAATGTTTACTGAAAACAGATGAATGTTCAGGCACTTTCACTGCACATGGCACTCACAAGGAAGTGAGTTCACATGTTCTGTTTTTCTTATGCTTCTGGTGCCCTTTAACAAATGTGGGCACACAAAGGTCACCCCAAGGGGTATTTCAGCCTCTTACTTAAATTTTGCGGACTGACAGTAAACAGAGGGTGTATGACAGGAGGTGATGAGTCACGGCGTCGACCCATGGACTTTCTGTTTGCTACATGCTGGGGTATTTATGCCGCATCCTCTCACTATTACTCAAACGTACTGCTGTGTAGATCGGTGAAAAACACGAGCAACAGCAGGAATGCAGGCTTCGAACCAGACGATAGATGCGATTCCTTCAAAGTGGAGATCAAAAATTCACTTGTAATAATCTGATGTCTTGTTATTATGCCAGGATACGAGATCTAATAAAGCTCAGATGTCCCCTGGTTGCTCTTTTCAAACAATACGTCCATCTGGACTTCAAGGTCAATGATCACAAGACAGCAGAAAATTGTGTGATGGTGGGACGTGCGTCAACAAAACAAGATTAAATTTGGCTCTAGCATACTTTAAAACGCTTAAACAATACACGGGCCGTGCTTAGTTTTACTTTTCACATTCACAGAACATCTGGCTGTTAGCTGCTTGTTTTTCTCTGTTAGTTTTAAACTGTCCTCTTAAAGAGGTGACTGCCGCAACTTCCACGCTGCACATCACAAGTCAAAATGTGACACAGCAGGCTCTCAAGAACATCTGCTGTAACCTGACCTTGTCTTACCGAAGAATCGCCCTGGATCTGTGCCGACTCTTGAATTATCTCCAATCCTTCTCGTTCCAGACTGCTATGCTTGTGTTTTCTAATCCCCCTGACTGCTTAAAGCACAGAAACAGAGGAGAACACAGATAATTGAAATCAATATGTTTCAAAAGGAACAATTCAGACCTGGGGTAGTTTTAGCCTGCACCTGCTTTGAAATGCACCATATTCGGCATGCCTTGTTAGTAATAAAGAGTTTAAATATATTAGATTATTATTGTTGTTGGCGAGCAGCAATGAGCTTCGATGCGACGCTATTGAGGCAACAACCGTTGTCAGCGTACACTTTGTTTCACACTTCTATGTTTATTTTAAGGAAACACCGTCCACAACTTTGGTTCCTACCATCAAATTCATCATAAAGCTCAGATCTATGCTAGCAACCTTATAAAGTTGTATTTGGTCACGGTAAGGCCCATGCTGTCAGAATGCTAACATGCTCACAATGACAAAGCTAACATGCAGATAGTAAGCATGCTTGCCATTGTACCTTAGTGTGCTAGTATGCTAACACCGGACAAACCCTGAACTTATGATTCTCATACGTTTTCCAAGCAATGTGCAAAGTGAAATTTTGACACGATGTCAACACATGATGAAAGGTCAAAGAGTCACAATTACCCCATGGAAAGTGGTACATCTAGTTGAATTAATCACAATTTTGATGCGACGCTGTTGAGGCAACAACTGATGTAAGCGCCTGGTACGCTTTGTGTCAGACACTTCTGTGTTTACTGTAAGGAAACACCGTCCGCAACTTTGGTTCCTACCATCAAATTCACCATGCTGTGTAGAGCTCAGATCTATGCTAGCAGCCTTATAAAGTTATATTTAGTCATGGTGGCGCTTTAAGGCCCGTGCTGTCAGAATGCTAACATGCTCACAATGACACCGCTAACTTGCAGATAGCTAGCATGCTTGCCATTGTACTTTAGTGTGCTAGTATGCTAACACTGGATAAACCCTGAATGTGCAGTACGGATGATTTTCATACGTTTTGCAAGTGATGTGCAAAGTGAAATTTTGACACAATGCCAACACTAGATGAAAGGTCAAATTACCCCATGGAAAGTGGTACATTTAGCTGAATTAATCTCAGCTTTGATGCGATGCTATTGAGGCAACAACCGATGTAAGCGCCTGGTACGCTTTGTGTCAGACACTTTTATGTTTACTGTAAGGAAACACGGTCCACATGCTGTGTAGAGCTCAGATCTATGCTAGCAGCCTTATAAAGTTGTATTTAGTCACGGTGGAGCTTTAAGGCCCGTGCTGTCAGAATGCTAACATGCTCTCAATGACATGCAGATAGCTAGCATGCTTGCCATTGTACTTTACTGTGCTAGTATGCTAACACTGGATAAACCCTGAACGTGCAACACAGATGATAATACATGTTGCAAGTAATGTGCAAAGTGAAATTTTGACACGATGTCGACACAAGATGAAAGGTCAAAGAATTACCCCATAGTTCCTTCACCGTGTGCAAAAATCCTCTTCAGAAATCATGAGGATAATCCATCTATCCTTATTTCATATAAAATCTATTTGGAAATTGCATACAATGCGCAATAAATGTCTTCAAACTATAATTACACATCTTAAAAATAACACTTCTAACATAAATATACAGTTACAGAGAAGCAACTTTTGTCCCTGTCCTGATTCTCTGCAGTTTCTCTCAGGTCACTCTCCTTCTGCTACCTCCAGTGACTGTTAATAGCTGCTTATTGCATCCATGTTCAATCTGTGACACAAACTGGCTTTCATAATCGCCACAGCTTACACTCCGCGCACATGCTATACACATTAGCAAACGACCCCTCTCAGAAAATCAGTTTAGGTGAGGTAATGATGCTCCATGTCCTGTGCTGACTGTTCAGCTGAAGGCATACCATTCTTGTTTTCTTTCTCTCATCATGCTGGGCTTACTCTGCAAAACGTTTGTCCACTCGCAGCGATGCTGAAGCACAATTACACGCTGAGAGATCCATGGCTGTTCTCTGACCTCGACCCATTTATCCACTTACTTAGCTCTTTGCATTTGCAAACTACGGCAGTCTGTGAAAAGCTCCTTTGTCTGATCATTCGGTGTCATTGTGTCTTGTGGAGCACAGGGGTACCATTCTTCTTCGATAATTAACGCTAGTCTGTCTCCGCTTGTTGACTTTGGCGGCCGCAGTCTGTCCTCGTGAGCTTGTGCGTCAAGCTCTCATCCAGGAGGTCCAGCACCAGCGCTCCTCAAACAAACAGTTTCAGTGATGAGGCCCTTACAGATCTTTCACTCGCACAATACCCGGAAAAAAAAAGAGCACATTTCTCACAGATTTCAAGAATTTCTGGCTTCTTCTTCAAATGCATTCTAACATGAATGTCCTGGACTAAATCTTAATTTCACGAAGGTTATGGAATTTAGCACATGTTTAAATTAACTGTGAGAGATGTTGATTCAGCTGCGTTTTCGTTTTTGAGGCTGTGGTTTGTAGAACTATTGAGTTGCATTGTGTTGCACCGACTTGTTTCTATTACACACTTTAACATCCTCTAAAACGATCCTGCAGTTGAACATTATAGCAGTAATGAGGNNNAGTGCAGGACCGTTTCATTAAACTGCACTCATTTTCTCTTAGTGTACTTAATGAACTGTCTAGTGATAGACTGTGTATTCTGAAAAGTGTGTCCTATTATGGTGTTGTGTACATGCACAACATTTCCTTGCAGGCTATGTTTTACTGTATAGATAATAAATCACCATAATCAGATGGGTGTTTTTTATGTTGCAGGCCAGGAAGCTAGAAAATGCTTCATTGATATGAATTGTTTTCATAGCATTTCCACTTGGAGCGTGCAAATGGAAACCCTTACATAACACACTAAGATATGTTGCTGGTTGACGTCTTTTTCCGCATGATTGCTCAGAAATCTGAAATAGCTGTTATCAGAACAAGTTATGGTGAAAGTGTAAGAGATTATCACGAGTACTTTGGACTAGCAGGTATGGCGACGTCTTTCAGGACACTTAGTCCACGGAAGGATCACGTGAGGTTAAGCGAAGCTAGAGCCAGTAGAAGGCTAGTTTGGCTTTGTGGAAAGAGGTAGCTGGCCTTTGTTGTTGAGATGTACTTAAGCCAACACTGCTGTCGCTGATTTTATTACGGGTGTTTGTGCATTCACAAGCTTGATGTAGTGGCCTCGTTTAACCAAGCTGACTTTTCCAACTTCGACGTGTTTGTGTGCTTTTGAGTCAGAACGTGGAAACAACACAGGCGCCCTTGTTTTACCCTTCTTTTTTTTTTTACCCATTCCCACGGCGTGCTGATAGCTGTTTTAAAAGTATGCGCATGAGGACAATGCGGAGCAAAGGAAGCAGTCGACGTCGGCGTCTCTGGGTTGTGTCAGCGCCGAAGCTATTCTCAAGCTCCGAGTGTAGCACAGATATTAGCAGCCCCACTTTAGGCTCTGCACGTAACATCCCCTCTCATGCTAACGTAAGCTACGTGTGAGAGCCAGAATCCAAGACTGCAGTTTTCCATCTCCAGTTTTGTTTGGTCTGGTGTTTAGAAAGGGAATTTCAGTCTTGTTTGTGTATATATATTTTTTTCTCTTATAAATGTTCAGGACTGCAACTCTCTGCAAAAAGCAGCTGTAACCATAGAGACACAACATAAAGTCATTTTATTTAAGCTGAATTAATTGCATTATTTTTCATTTCTTTGCTTGCAATGTTTGTCTTGCCACCAGTTTCCTGCAGGGTTTTAGACGCTTTTGTTGTTGTTTTGCCAAGGGGGTGATTTTGTTGTCAATAAAAACGTCTCTGACTCTGAACTGCAACTAAATTAAAGTTGCCATTAATGTTTTCTTTTGGCCTCGCGGGCGCAGAAGTAAAAGCAACCCGAAACTCGAGGAAAAGCAAACTGATCTTCAATACCAGCGCCTAACCCTGATACTTGGCGGCTACACAGTAATCACTTTTTGCGATCGCTATTCATAACAGTAACAAAAGCCCTTTCTGCTAAAGAATGCTGAGTCTATTGTGCTGACAGCCGAGCTGGTGATACAGTAATCTTATGGTGTCAGTTATCTCAAGATGTAAATACCTGGCCAGCGCCTGTATCTGCACACCAGGCTGTGCAGAGCCTTTATGAATGCTTGTGTGCGCAAAAGCCCCTCTGGAGACGGAGCCATGTGCGTCATAGCAGAGATCAGCCTATTATCCGGAGCTGAGGGTGGCAGGGAAGGGGATATGGGGTACCCAGAAAGGTGATAGTAAGCCTGACAAGGAGAGTGACATGAAAAATGGAGATAAAGGACAATAATAGAGTTGACGTTTCAAGTCTTCAAGAGAATGAAGGCAGGGATTAAAAAAAGGCAGCATTTAACAAGGAAGTATAGATGGCTCAGGGAGGTGAGTGCACGAAAACTGGGAGCTGCATAAAGAGGTCAGCTCTGAGCGGCGCGGGATGATGCACCTTTCGTAGTGATTTGGTGATGTAAGGCTCTTATTCGACTGCTCCAAAAAACACGGAGAGTTAATGGACAAAAATACATATAAAAAAAAATGTCTGGGTCACTTTTATTTTTCTTTCCCTCGTCACAAAACACACACGCAGCGTTTAAGTGCGGCACAGTTGCACACAAGCGCGCGCACAAACACGCTCGCGCAGTCTGAACCGACCCGGGGATTTGCTGAATTGTGCTGCTCATGATGAAATGGATTTGATATATGGGACAGTGGAAAATCAGCAGAGTGCCGGGACCTGATTAAAGTCACATATAAAACAAATAAAGCCATCAAAGCTCCACCCGAATGCAGGATGCAGAGGGGGATAAGGGGGCTGAGGCAATGAGTGTAATCGGGATTGAAACCAACTTTATGTGAACAAATATGACTGTTGTTTACCGTGCTCACTATCCTAGTTTAGCCTCTTTTGGCATTTAGGTGTGGCAAATAGCCCACTAGTCCATCTAATATTTTCCTTTCAGTGAAAAATACAAACGCAAATCAAGAGGAAAATCAAGCGGATTTATTTTAAGGGACCTTAAATGTCATTTTAATCAAGCCAGTCGTTGATGTTTAGTCAAGTTTAAAAGTTAAAGTTTCTCGCATGTTTAAAACAAACAGTAGCTCGTATTGTCTCCGTCATAACTTGTTTACGGAGCAGATGAGCATCAAGCATGACTTGGAAGTGACACTGCAACAGTCCAGATGGAAAGAAAGTGGTACGTTTTATCTCTCCAGGTGGTGCTGCATCTTGTGCCACTGATCTTTTTGCTAAATGTCCATATGGCCTCTCAGCTGGCCCGTAAAGCCGGATAACAGTCCTCAACTCACCAGAGGAAAGAGAGAAATGAGAGAACTGCAAAGGCATAAATGTGCACGGGGCATTCGAGGCAAAAATCAGTGCACAATGACTCTCAAAGGAAACATCCATCCAGTGCTGATTAGTTAGGTGCTGAAGAGGATGCATCATTAATTACTTTCCTCGTGCACATTGTTCTTGGTCTGAATTCACCTTAACTTCCCCCTCTCTCTTTTCTTTAACCCAAACGTGTGGTGGTGTAACTCACTTTAGTCATTTTCTCATTACCTTTGCTTTATTTCTTTCACCTGACTGTCATCATCTCTTCGCACGTCTGTTGGTTCAGAGGAGGCGGGCAGCAGGTTGAGGGAAAGCGTAATGTGTTTTTGATTCAGTGGTGGGGAGCCTGAGCAAAGTCTGGCAGAGAAAAGAACAGCTAAACGGGGATTAAGAGACCTAAGCTGGGTGAAGGAGGGTGTCTGAGAGGTAGAAATGACGCTGAGGACATCTGTGTGTTCGCCTGCTCCGGCCATGTGAGCACTGGAGCTTCCAGGCTAAAGGGGAGGGGAGGGGAGGGGATCTTCTTTTGCACCAAGGCCAAAAAAGGAAAGCCAGAGCTGATGTCTAGAGGTCACGCATCGTGATTTGCAGCAGGACGAGCTTTAATGTGGTCTGTTCCTCAAATAACCTTTTCTTTGAAATTAAAACCAAGACTTTCTGATATGTAAACAAAATTACATTTGGACAACAGCCAACCAAGGAACCAACAAATCCTCCGACCTGATATGCTGGAAGGACTGTAGATGGACCGTGCCGTTTGAACTGGAGCATTTACTTGAATTAGCAACATCTGCAGCACAGATATTTTACTGTTGTCTGGTTTGTCTAGCAACGATGTGACGACAAGACAATTTACAATGTTAATAAAAGACAGCGAGTTTGAGCAAAGCTGGACAAAAAATTAAAAACTCTGACGATGCAAAATGCTACCAAGTTGAACCAACTTTGAGGTGATGGCTGATGGGAATGTCTGATACAATTCATTGACATACACCGATCAGGCATAACATTATGACCACCTTCCTATGTGTAGGTCCCCCTTGAGTCTCCAAAACAGTTGTGATTCTTCAGAGAATGGACATCAAGGAGTGTCATTGCTATGGGGTAGGGGTGCCTGGTCTGGTCTAGGTGGGTGCTACATGTCTATGTTACATCCACATGAATGCCTGGTCCAAAAGTTTCCCAGCAGGACACTGAATTGTCACAAGATGGTCAACGTTATTAACTTCACGGTGGTTTTAATGTTGTGGCAGATCGATGTACACCTTTCACTTAATAAAACAACACTAGGTCTTTCTGTGAAACGAAAGAAAAATGGGTGATTGTTGTGACAGTAAAAATTCGATTTTAAAGTAATAGATTAGAAACACGGACTTTGGGTTTTATTGACCCATCTAGCCACACCGACCTCCTCCCTAGAAGACTTTGGTACTGTCATAATTACTACAGAAACTAGAAAGTTGAATCACAATGGAACACATATTTTTCTCCTGTGATACCAGGAAATGAAACTATGCACTAATTTGTGTATAGGTTGCCCCTAAATCTTTTTTTCTATAGAAACACTTCTTAAAGCCTTATACCTAATACTTATACAATCACTGCATAAGAACGTGCGCATTCTCACAACCACAGTAAGTGCAGAACATATTGTTAGTTTTGTTTTCCTTGTATGCCAGCGATTCTTTTGTGCCAGGACGATAAATCCAGAAAATCTGTTCCAGCTTTGTGCGGAGTCACAGGAATGTGGGATCGTTGAGTCCCAGATACTTAAAATAAATAAATAAATAAAATCATTTAATATTGCTGTTCTCTGTGAGATTTTCCTGATTTATAGGATCAAACCGCACATGTGCAGCTTTTGTATTTGATTATGTTTTTTTTATCATAAAATAACCGTTAGTAGCGAAAAACACAGAGTGAGTTGTTTGATTTTTATCTCTCGGTTTGAGGTTAAGGGTAAGGGTTGGGGTTGAAAATGTTTTAAAACATTTGCACAGAGACAAGGGCTTTTATGAACTGAGAGGCTGAACTACTGAGCAAACACAAACATGGTCTGTGCCATGTGTTCCTAGGTAGCTGTGCTTTCCGTCTGACCACACCTGAAGGCAGTGTAATGTATGCTGTAAAGTGATGTATGGAAGCAAGTGCGTGTTTGGTGGTGACAGTATATAACAGACACGGTGTGTGCGTGTGTGTGTGACCCTGTGAAGCTGTGAAACCCATCTGAAATTAGTATGATATTATTAGTAGTTCTGCTTTGATGCGACATCTTTTCCCCTCGTTTATATTAGGGTTTGTACTGACTAGTTGACTAGCTGACATGGCGCCATGACGCTTTAAGCAAGAAGTCTAGGAGACTAGTCTCCGATAACGTGACAATAATAAAACGGACGCCTCGGCCTTGCAGCAAACTAGCAGAATATGTAAGTCAGTCCTGAAATACAACAGATGTACTACTGCAATACACACTCATCTGAAAAGGTATCTGCTAACGCTAATGCTAGCAGAGGAACGGTCCAAATCCTCTCAACAGCAGTCAGTTAACTTCTCGAAACGTCCTGTGGTAACAGAGAGAAGGAGTCTACAAAACAACACTTTGAATTTCACTGGCTAAAGTTATTAGTTATTAGACCCTTAGCTGCTTATTTTTATCCCCGCTACATTATTTTATCTTACAACACGCTGTCAAGTACTACTAAACGCTATTGACGTTGCTGATTTACATAGACTAAACATATCTACAGCGCACAGTATTGCTAAGCTCATGTCAGTTCTGTTGGTGTTGACACTGGGAAAGATGGAAATGTTAGCAGTTGGTGGTGTTGACGTGGGCTACGGCCGACGTTAGCCCGTGTTCAAGCTTCAGTTAGCTTGCAGCATTACTTTCTACTGTGTTTTTACATGTGACGTCATTGACTGGTCGACTCGACTTTCATCACATATTAACTTAAAAGTCCAGAAGCCATAGTGAGAGAGTAAGGGGACTTTTTACTTTGCTTCCACATTTGGACACTAAGTTGGTCACACGCTGGTTGTGTCCACTCGCCGTCCAGCAGTTTGTCAGCCACACCAGCTAACAGGAAGCTTCAAAGCCATTCCCTATTTGAGTGTTTTGCACTGTATTGGGTTTTGTTGCTAGGGTTATTGTGAGATAAAGTAATCATGCAGATAGTTTGACAGCCCCCTTCCTTTGTTCCTCGGCCAACTTGGTGCTCTCTTCATCCAACACCCAAACATCCAATGCTCATTTTAAAGATTAACCTCAGATTAGCTGCAGCACAAAGACCCCTTCTTCATGTTTTTGTTGCCGTTCCCCCTCCAACAGCCCCCTCTCTCTCGCTCTCTCTCCGTCTAAGTTTATCTCCCTCCTCTATCTTCTCTGCAGCCACTAAATGTCAGCCGCTTAGGGCAGGGAAATGAATATCCGAGAAAGCGAAGCAGCCAGAGAGAGTCACCTGCCACACTGTGCAGCAGCGTCTGCTCATCCAGCTTAAAGCGCACGATAGTCAAACCTTACGCCGTTTTTAGCAGCGGAGATAAGAGAGCTTCAAGAATCCAGTTCGGCGCAGGGTTCGCTTTAACGCTCCCCGTGACAAAATTATTACTCAAAAAGAAAATGCTACGATTCTCTGCTGAACTTTTGCTTGCATACACTCCTGTGCACTTTTGGCCACCTCCGCCTATAGCACGCGTGACGTCAGCCAGCTTCCCTGGAAAGTTACTCTCTCTTTTTCATGATATCCATGCCTCCCACACTGTGAGTCAAATACCATTATCTCAGTGTGATATTCCTCGTGTATAATTAGTGTCAGGTGCATGGTGACATTTCCGCTGCTTTAATGATGTGCTACAGGTATGAAGAAGAAGGCGGCGGCATTATTTTCTTGCAGGAGAATAAGTATGCTGGTCGCAGGGGTTCAGTGGGCGAACGAATGCCAGTTATTATTTTCTTTGACCTAATAACTTCCCTTGACAGGCCACAACTGCCTCTTAATACTCTTCTGCTTTTAATTTCCCTTCCTTCAAATCAAGCCCCGTCTTTCATTGGCATTACACACTCCGTCACTGCTTTCCTCCTCCTCTTTCCCTCCACCCTCCACCCTCCGCCTCCTCCTCCTCCATGGGAGTGAGCAGACTGCTTGGTCAAACGGAGGTATTGGCAGTGATGTCAGCAGCCTGCGTCAAAGTCTCAGGGGCACGTTTACAATCCCCTTAACCGAACTGAGCCTTCCATCGAGACCATTGCGCTCTAATCAAATCTGCACTGCTAGCGGCGCGTCTTTGTGTATGCACGTCAATTTCCTCCTCCCGTCCGTAAAGAAGTGCGGCCACTCTGCAAGTGGGCACCACATTGAGCTAAACAGATGCCGGCGTGCATGTGTGAACAATGGACGCGCTCACACACATGCACAGTCCTTGGGNTCATTAGAGATTTCTTCATGTGTGATCAATGGAGGTGACCGAATTCTTTTCTGACATGCACCAGTCCATCATATTCGCCCCGGGGGTCATGACTTTGGCTGAGGAAGAAAGAAAGAAAAAAATCTCCTCATTGCAATCTTCTTTATAACAGTGCCATTCTGTTGCTTCCTGTTAAGGATGTACTGTGTTTACTAGACAGCGACAATGTAGGGTTGTGTTTTTGAGAGTCGGGCTTCCAGCGAAATGAGTCAGTTGTGCAACGCTTCTTTGCATTTAGATTTGACTGCGTCACACGATGCCATGAAAGCTGACCTCCGTGCTAGAGTCTGCTAAACTCACAAGTGTGCAAATCACATGGAATCAAGAAGGAAATGTTTGGGATTTATTCATGTAAACCTAAAAAATAACATTGACCATCTTGTGACAATTCAATGTTCTGCTGGGAAACTTTTGGACCTGGCACCCATTCACACTNTCTCGTATCTGTGGGATGCACTGGAACAAGCCTGATCCACAGAGGCCCCTCCCCTCAACCCTTAGGACCCCAAAGGCCCCCACCAACAATATTCTGTTGCCAGACACCACAGGACACCCTCAGAAGGCCCATGTCCATTCTCTGATGAGTCACAACCGTTTTGGAGGCACAAGGGAGACCTACGCAATATTAGGACATAATGTTATGCCTGATCGGTGTATGTGAGAGACAGATTTTAAAAACAACAGTAGATCCTGTTGAGCAATCGCTCACAAGCTCAGGCTCCACAACTTGTTTTGTAGCTGTCCCTTGACTAATAGACTAACACTGCATTTACGCTACGTGTGACAAAAGTTATCGTGGCCAGAAACAGTCACAACTCATCACTGTTGAAGGGTGCTCTCATGAACTCGTGGAACAAATGCATATGATTTGTTGAAGCAAGCTCAACCTTGACCAGATAGAGCCACACGTCCGTCACATGGTTCCAAGTGCATGGTGTCAGTTTGTCACTTCATGAGGCCAGATTTAATTGAAAATGACTCGAAGCCTGTTGCCTTTTCGCCTCTGGTATGAACACAGCGTAACAGTAAGCACTTGCACCAGCAGCCACGGCTGTTGGATAGTTTATGTTTTTCACGTTTATGGGAATTAGCACAGCTAGCACCCAACCCAGACTACAACTGATCTACAGCTAGTCTCTCCATTGCTGCACCACTGTAAAGTGAAGCAAACGGTGGTATTTCAGAATGACTTTCTGGTCCGAAACCAGCTTCCCCGGTGGTTACGTTGTTGTCTAGAAATGCATGTACTCAATTTCTCACCCACTTCAGAGCATCTTGAAATGTATTGCAGATAAGTACAAATGTGACTTGCTCATGCAGCTGGAAGGAACTCAAGCAATCAAACAGTTTTTATGCATCCATTAGTGGTCATTATGTTTCAACCTGGACTAAAATGATTGACTGAGTGAATCTGCCATCGTTACAGACGCATTGATGAAGCTGAAAACCTGTTGCCATCGTTGTGCGTTACTCCTTGTGACCTCAAAAAGCACCTCCAAAGCGAAAGGAGACCATATACAACTGCCTTCACAAGCTGAATGGTGCTTCTCATAGGCAGTAAACTCAATTGAATTAACTAAATTAGACCTTAATTGAGCTCCAGTTGCGTCTTAGCTACTGTAGGATGATTCATACTGATTTTGCACATACATCTCAAAATTATAGGCACTTAGTGGACTTAACTGGCATCTTTACAGACAGATGACAGTATGTCACTGTGATCGTCAATGGCCTCTGAGCATCTGCTCAGGCTGCAGAAGTGAGCCGGTGGGGGAGAGGAAGGGAGTGTGAGGTAACCCATTAACTGGTTAGAGCTGTCAGAGGGGCTGTGACCGCACAAACAGAGCGTTTGTGCTGCATTTACGTCAGACAGCAGCTGTGGTTCATCCCTCCCCCCCTGCACTACTACGAGAGTCAGCCAGACGGGCTTTCAGACTGGGAAAGAAAAACACCGCAAGGAGCCGCATGTTTGCGTTAACGGACACGGCGATATGCTATGCTCCACAATGCGTGCACACAACACACGGAGACACAAATGAGATGAAGATTAAGGTGGTTGCCTGTGGCATTTCCACGGTGGAGGTGACAGGGAAAGATTCACACACATACGTACATAAAGCTTCTATAATCCACAACATGACATCTGCTATAATCCTCCTTGGCATTTAGTGCACACGGCTGAGCGATTATAACAGGTGTCATGCCATGTTTAAAACAGGATTATGCTGGCTTAAGCCTGCATGTGTCTAACAGCAAATGTAAGTGTGCAAGAGCGTGTGAAATCACTCAGCTGCAGACTCATAAATGGCGTTTATTGTTTTAATTGGGGAGAGCATAGAGTCACGTCTACTGTTCGGGATTTTAACTTGCCACCCTTATTTCTGCAGGGACTGGAGAGGAAAATGCATAAAATGAAAGAGAAGGAGTTGCTTTCATCCCCGGGGGAAATTTACATGACAGAGAAAACTCCTCTGTTTTGGCTGACCTTAATATTTTCCTTCTTTCCGTTGTCTTATTTTTCTTTCCAAACCAGCACCATGGCAGAGGAAAGAATACACAGCACATTGTGTTTGTTGTCAGAGTCAAAGATGCTTCCAGGCATGTGTGTGTGTGTGTATATGTGTATGCGTGTGTGTGTTCAGGACAGGCGAAGCAAAAGCTGTTTACTAACTAGGCCAAGCTCTTTCAGATGCAGTGTGTAGCTCTACATGTTTGCAGCAAAACCACTTATGCACGGCTGTAACTTTGCAGGATACAATTGTAGTCGCACAACAGAAAATGAGCTCAAATATTACAAAGTCACGAATAAGACCAAAACCATTTGACTTTCACTCCAAACCTCACTCCCATGGGCTCCATGCACGTAACTACTTCCTTACCGGAAATGCGGCTTGGTCTTTTCCGGTCTAAACATGGCACTATTCTACACTAGCTAAGATAAGATAAGATAAGACATGTTTATTGACCCCACGTATGGGAAATTAACTTGTCACAGTAGCACAGAATTGTCAAAATATACAACACAGTGACGAATAAAAAAAAAACTACTAAAGTACTGATTGGAAACTTTATGGCTTACGTTAGCTTGCTAGCTTACGTTCGGCTAGGCTTGCTAGGCTAACAAACAATCCCGGTCTGACAGAATATGCGTGTTGTACTGTTTTCTAGTGTTAGGCGGAAAACATCTATGTTGCGTCCTGTACGCCTACATGCATGTTCCTAACTTCTTATTGTGTTAATATGTGATTGGCATTAGTGTCAAACAAAGACAGGGCCACAAGTGAAGTCGCTGTACAGG